>JAEQBH010008571.1:0-99398 GCA_016808115.1 Tetrastigma voinierianum
TGCGAAATCTAGTGACCTGAGAAGTTTCGGTTAAATTCCGAGGAGCAGATTAGAATGTTTTATGAATTTCTGAGTGGCAGAGTTTAGAGTATTTGAAAAGCAGGATTGCAGAAAATTCGAAAAAACAACAAATAGTTAAAGAATATTCAATTATGATAAATAAAATTGAAGCAGGGACAAAAATAAATTATTTAGGCTAAAACAAATCAAAAGTGGAATAAAAAAGGGCCATGTGGGTCCACCTAAAGAAAAAAGATAAAAATAAAAAATGAAATCAAAACAAAAGGAAGCATGACCGGTGAGAGAGAGCGTAAGGTGCGAGAGAGTGATTTTTAGTTTTTTCTTTTCAAATCTTCTTTACCGGTTCTGAAAATCTGACCGTCGGATTTCATCGGGATAAACACAAAAAGTGCTCTCTGTGACGAGGGGCTGCGGCGTGAGTACCAAACACGAGTTTCCATGAGGAATTCGTTAAATATCGCAGCAAATTTTTAGTTTTTCTCGGATCTACGCCATTCTAGTGGTCGCACTTTTCGGACCAGTAGGTAAAGTTACTCTACGCGACGAGAGCTACGCGTGGACACCAAAATCTTGGCTTTCGTCAGAGCTCGAAGGAATTGGGAAATTTTCTGCTTTGTGTTATTTCGAGCACAAAAAGGCTATATAATGGCTTGGAATGATGCTTAGGGCCATAAATTCAGTCCCAAAATTTTTAGGTTGAGTTTAGGAATTTTTAGGAAATTTTAGGAAAGTTTGGGACTATTTTCGGACCGGTCACGGTGAATTTCGGACTGTTTACCGGACGAGTTTAGTTAAAATTTCAGATTTTATTCAACCAGTCCAGACAATTTTTGATGTTTGGTGTTTTTAGACTATATTGAAATCCCTTTAGTCTAGAATCAAGTCATATACTTTGTGAATGGCATTAGGGCCTATATTTTTTTTTTTTTTTTTTAAAATTTTAATTCTTAACTGCCGAAAGTGTGCAAATTCTTGGTTGTGCGACGTGTGTGATCTAATACATCGGTGTGTAGGCTAAGCAAGACGGGAAAGTTGTGGAAGCGTGCTTTCGGGTTTAGCAAGCAAGAGGTTAGTGTTCTAAACTCATTTTCCAATCTTTAGTGTATTATTATTATTATTATAAAATTTGTTTTCTTGTTTTGGTATTTCCTTGGTTTTGAGGATTCAAACCATCTCTTTCAAGCAACAAGTAAGTAAATGGTTTTGAATAATTAACCATTTTCAAGCAAACAAGCAAATGGTTTGAGTTAAACCATTTTGAAAAGTAAGTAAATGGTTTCTAAATTGTAAACCATCTTTCAAGCAAGCAAGTAAGTAAATGGTTTTGAATAATTAAACCATTTATCAAACAACAAGCAAATGGTTTAAATTGTAAACCATTTTTCAAAAGAACAACGAAGCAAGCAAAGAATGTTTGTGAAAATAGGCCTTCCCTAGTTCATGAAAAGCCGGTCGGAGGTATTAGTACGTGCCGCGATTGGTGTTGGGATCTCATACATGCATTTTAGTTTTGCACACGGTGCGACAGCGTGGGACGCCATTCATTACTGCATTTAAAGGGAAGCCGTGACACGTACGAGGAATTATCTCAGTTATGAGCTCCTAACTAAATTACTGGTGATGCGACCGGGTCGATTCCGCCATATTCACCCAGGAAAAGGTGTGCGGACACAGTCCTTCCAGAGCACGATCGCCAGGCTTCCGTGTTCACTAGAGTCTGATAAGCAAAAATAGGCCTCCAGGTGGTTGATGTTTTATATGCAATATACAGGTTTTGAAAATCAACCATTGGTTCCCCGATTAAGCGAGGGCTACGGGAGGTTTTAAAGCAAGCGGTTGAGCCAAGCTCAGTTTAGATTTCAAAGCGATCGGTTAAGCCAGCTCAGTGGGATTTTAAAGCAAGCGGTTGAGCCGGGCTCCGTTTTATTTTCAAAGCATGCTGGTTGAGCGAGCTCCTGGATTTTTATGAAAAGTTTTGAAAACTTTTAAAGCAAGGTTTGTGTGAAAGGTTTAAGAAACTTTCAAGCAAGATCAAAACAAACAAGCAAGAGAAGTTTTGAAGTTTTATAAACTTCTACTTAGTAAGAAATGAGGATTTTATAAGCTTTTAAAGAAAAGCAAAGCCAAAGCAAACAAGCAAGTATTAAAGTTTTATAAACTTTTAAAGCAATCTAATAAACAAGCTAAGAAAAGAAGTTTTAGAAACTTGAAAAGCAAAGAAAAGCTACGGAAAATGTTGTAAAGAGTTTATTTTTGGGGATGTTTTTCGGGAAAAGCCAAAACCTTTTATAAAGAAGCACGCACTCCGGGCTCGTTTGGCTCATTATTTTGTGTTTAAAACTATTTTCCAGGTCTGAGTCATGAGGTATTTGCTTGGAGCATAGGGTTTGTCTGACATTGTACAGAATCTTTGTTAGTAAGAATATTATGTAAGAAAAGACTTTGAATATGTATAATGGAACATATGTATGTACATAGAGTAGTTTTTGTGAGAATGTGTTGGTATGCTGGTTGCCATATTTTGGATATAGTGTAAATTGGATGTATACAGGATTTGGGACATGTCCTATATGTACATATTATCTTTATGAAATTTTATAAATCATAGGATTTAGAAAAGAAAAAATTTTATAGGAGGTTTAGCACGCCGATGCGAAGCCTTCCGCCGGGGTTCTAGTCGTTGGGGAGTAGCAATTTGGGGATTTGTGGAGTGGGTGACACCTTCGCCAGGAAGGGGGTGGGGGTGTGTCAAGGTGGTATCAGAGCAGGTTGTATACAACAACAAAGGACTTGAGGAAGAATGATCACCACCTTGAGGTGGTATCGAGCATAAGTATTGGCAGCCATGCATGTTCAAACTTAAGAATTACATACATGATAAGTGATTCAAAGTATTAAATAGTTGATATTTTTGGAAGAAATACAGCACTATGTCGGTAGAGGACGTAAGAATTAGATCATAGGAGAGTTATTCCGGCGGTTTCCGGCGAATCTGCGGTGCACAGTGGAGATGAGCGCGTGGTTGGTTCCACTGCGCCTCATGGATCCGGCCCTCCGATGGAGTCGAAATTTGGACCATCTGGGCCACCGGGAGGAGCTCAAGTGCCAAAATTGTTCTGGCCAGGCCGGTGGCTGCAGATTGCACAGATAGTAGTCATAGCGACTCGTCATCAGTCGCAACCTCCACCACAACCTAGAGAGGTTCTGGAAGAACCTAGGAGGTCAATAGAGAGAGTCTGGTGGGCGCGAAGCCGTATAGCGGCGATGTTGATCCAGTAACTTTGGTTATGGCTAGACCGAGTAAATAAAAGGTTTCTGAGTTATGTTTGCACGGATGAGTAAAGAGTCTTGTTTTCCGATTTTTTCGATGGAGAGAGCGAGTGAGATTGAACAAGATGCCTTAGAAAGGAAGTATCCTAATGGTATATCATGGGACCAATTCGGTAGAGTTCCTTTGGCCTTGATTCTTTCCTCGAATGTAATAAGGATTCAAAAGTGAGGAGTTCTTCAGAAATTAGAACAAAAGAACATGTCAATGTCGGAATATGAAGTTCTCAGGAATTAGTTAGATTGGTTCCTATATTCAGGATGAAGTCCACGAAGTGCAAAAGGTTTTTATCGGGACTTCTGACCTGAAGATCGAGTGCATTTATCAGTAGTTCCTCGGAGATAGATTTGGGGACTTAGTAGGGGCCGCTACGAGTTGAGCAAGTACCACGGTATGCCGAGTAGGCGGGAAAGTAAGAGTAGAGGGTGCACCAGGCACGTCAATAAGCTTCGGGACAGTAAAAGCAGAAGGAACAGGGCAAGGTTATAAGTAGAGGTGCGGAGTCGAGCTATCTCTGGTCGGGGATCGAGTGAGGCCCCGGTTGCTAGCGGTGGCATGATGCCTCCTCCTGTATGTCATATGCGAGGCGACACCATGGGGAATGTAGGAGATTCGGTCTGGGGTGTTTCCACTTGTGGCCGGGAAGGAACCATTTCATTGAAGTGCCCTCGGCGATTGGTGCGGAAACATGTTAGCCAGGTCTAGCTACCCGATTGCAGAGATGAGCACCGCGGAGGTCGTCGGGGGAAGTTTCCAGACAAAGGGGCCAACACGGCCGCAGGTGGGGGTGGCCGTGGTAGGCGGGGAGCAATGCCCCAGATATAGACGAGCCTCGCATAGGCGAGGAGTATATCGTGACTAAACCAAGATCACGGATCACGACTCGGATAGTCCTTGGTATTATTTCCTATCATGATCGTAGTGCATATACATTGGTTGACCCGGGAGCCACGCGTTCATTTGCATCAAAGCCATTCTTAGATCGTTTTGAATGAGACCCGACCATTAGAGAGATTGGTATGAGTTTCCATACGGTTGGAGATCAGGTTACTAGCGAGACCAGTGGTCGGAGATAGTAGAGTTCGATTGTGAATGAGTTCAGCGGATCTTGTAACCTTAGATATGAGGACTTTGATGTGGTTCTCGGTATGGATTGGTTCGTGTCATGCAATCACATCAGTGTCATAAAAGAAATGTTCTGTGAGTGAGATCAGATCTGGGATGTGTATCTGGCCTGTCCAGTGAGTATGAGAGAATATTTATAAGGATGTCGAGGAGTTATCTAAAGCTTATGTGGTGGAGATAGGAAAAGAGGGGACTATATTGGATGAGATTCCGAGTTGTTAGAAGTTCCCGGATGTGTTCCCAGAATGATATTGCGAGTTACCTCGAGAAAGAGGGTGGAGTTCACCATTGATTTGATTCGGGAAGCTGAGCCCATTTCCATTCCTCCTTATGGGATGGCTCCCTCTGAGTTGAGAGAGCTTAGAGGCTCAGGTTAGAAGAATTGTTAAGTAAAGGGATTCATTAGGCCAGAGCATATCCCCATGGGGAGCTCAGTTCTCTTGCATTAGAAAAAGAAAGATGGGAGTTTGAGGTTGTGTATAGATTCTGACCAATTGAAGCAGAGTTACCTGTCATAATCAGTATCACTCTAAATTGATGAGTTATTTGATCAACTCCAAAGGTCTAAATTATCTCCAAAATAGGCAGAAGTGCGGGAGGGTGATGTTCCTAAGGCGCATTAGGGACCTACGGACATTATTAGTTTACGGTGATCTTGGATTTGGCTTGACTAATGCTCGGCAGCGTTTATGGATTTGATAGGCAGAGTATTTGCCGTATTTGGATAGGTTCGTCATAGTTTTTATTGATGATATCCTAGTGTATTCAGGTAGTTCAGAGGAACATTCCGAGCACCTGAGGATTGTGTTGCAGACCCTAAGGGAGCGACAGTTGTATGCCAAGTTGAGCAAGTGCCAGTTTTGGCTCGACAAGGTGGCATTCCTAGGTCATGTGATTTCAGCTAAGGGGGTGAGTGTAGATCCCTAGAAAATAGAAGCAGTGGTAAATTAGAAACCACCAAAAGAAGAATGTCGAGGAGGTCAAGAGCTTCCTTTGTTTAGCGGGGTGTCTGAGGAAGTTTGTGGGGGTTCTCCAATGTGACCCCCAGACCCGGTGACAGGAAAGATGTCGCAGTATGATTGGGTGGATGCACAGCGAGTTTCGAGGATTTGAAGAGTAGATTGACTTCAGCTCCAGTTCTAGCTTTGCCCAATGGGAAATATGGTTTTGTGGTTTACAATGATGCTTCTTGGTAGGGCCTTGGTTGTGTTTTGATGCAGAGTGATAGGGTGATTGCATATGCCTCTGGAAACGGTGAAGAAGCATGAGGAAATTTCCTACTAGCATGACTTGGGAAAACTGCGTGATGGTGTTTGCTCACGAAGATATGGAACGTGCGTATATGGTGTTCCTTGCGGGATCTTTCTGAGATCATAAAGTCTTCAATATATTTTCACCCAAAGAGTTAAACTGAGACAAAGAAGATGGCTTGAGGGCGATTAAAGACTACGTACTATCGGAGTACCATCCGGGGAGGTAATGTCGTATGAGATGCCTTGAGTGACGAATGGGAGTTCTTTGTCTCACATGAGAGATCGGGTTATCTTCAACGTTGGTGGATCTGAGAGCATTAGGGGTGATATTGGAGGTTGAGGATTCAGGAGCCTTATTAGCCACGTTTCATGTTAGACCCTTCCTAGTGGACCCGGATTACAGCCAAGGCTGATCAGGATCCACATATGATTAAGCAAGGAAGAGATGAAAGGAAAGAAAGCAGAGTTTCAAATCGGAGAGATGATGGCATGATAGTGAAAGGACGCATGAATGTGTGCCCAGTATGGCGAAATTTGAAAAGAGACATTATCACGAGAAACTTTGATCATGCGTATGCTATGCATCCAGGAAGTACCAAGATGTACAGAACTTTGAAAGAACATTCTTGGTGGAATGGGATGGCAGAAGAGGTCGCGAAGTTTGCGTTTCTAGGTGCCTAACTTTTGTCAACGGGTGAAGGCAAAGCATTAGAAGGCCAGCGGGAAGATACGAGTTACTCCACATTTCGGTGTGGAAATGGGAAAAGATCACTATGGATTTTGTAACAGGTCTTCCACGGACTAAACATGATGCTATATGGGTGATAGTTGATCGATTTACGAAATCTGCTCATTTTCTACCAGTTAATATTGAGGATTCATTGGAAAAGTTGGCCCAATTGTATGTGGGACGAGATAGTGAGACTTCATGGGGTTCCAGTTTCGATAGTTTCAGATCGAGACCCCAGGTTCACATCCAGGTTTTGGCTGGTTGCAAGCGAGCTTTGGAGTCTTCGCTGATTGTGCGGCATTTGTCGCCAGACGGATGGTCGGTCGAGAATATTTATTCGGGGCGGATTGGAGGATATCTTTGAAACGTGATAGAATTCAAGGAAGTTTGGATACTCACTTAGCACTAATGGAGTCGCCTACAACAATAGCTATCAAGCCAATATAGAAATGGCTCCATTTGAGGCGTTGTATGACGAAGAATTAGGACTCAGTGTGCTCAGGATGAAGTTGAGTGAAGAAGACTAATGAGTCTGAACTAGTACGGATCACGCCCGGAGAAAGTGAAAGGTGTTCGTGATAACTTGAAGATAGCGAGATAAACGGAAAAGTTATGCGGACAGATTGCTTCGAAGACTTACAATTCGAGATAGGTGACCAAGTCTCTTTGAAGATTTTACCTTGGAAAGGTGTGTTGAGATTTGGGAAACGAGGGAAGCTTAGTCCGAGATATATAAGACCTTATGAGATTATGAGCAAAGTAGGGCCAGTAGCTTACAAGTTGAAGTTACCCCCAGAGTTATCAAGGATTCATGATACATTCCATGTATCGATGTTGAGAAATATATCAAGATCCTTCAAATGTATTGAAGAAGCGACGGTGCGATTAAAGGAAAAATTTGACTTATGAGGAGAATCTATCACCTGGTGTAGTCATGAAAGCAGTGTTGAAGCAAAGTGATTCCATGAGTTAAAGTCTTATGGAAGAATCATGAGAGGTACTTCTTGGGAGCCAGAGGAGGCTCAGGATGCGCCGTCGGTACACTCACGATTTTCGGATGAGGTATTTTCGTTCGCTTTCTTTTGGAGTTTAATTTATTCGTTCGAGGGGTGAAATGTTCACAGGAAGGGGAGGATTTTATGCCCTTCATCAGAAAGTGTGATCACAGTAATCTTGTGAGGTGTATAAAATCTCAAAATTAATCACATTTAATTATTTTGGGAGATGAAATTAGGAAATTTTAAATTTGGAACCGAATTTAGTACTTAACAAAACAAGGGTACAATTTGTCATTTAGCAAAAGGATATGTAAGGCATAATTAAGTTGAGAGTAGACACGTAGTAGAAGATTTCAAGTTGGATTTGCAATTAAGGAAAGTTGAGGGTGAAAGTATAATTAATGGAAGTTTAAATAGTAAAATAATAATAATAAATTGCGGAATTTTTAGGGAAGTGCCGAAAATTCTCTAGATCTCGGATAATGAGCGGACTGCGTCGTTAAAGTTAGATCTCGAAATCTAGTGACCTAGAAAAGTTCGTTAAATTCAGAACTAGTCGAATATTTGTAATTTACAGGTGAGTTTAGAGTGAAAGCGCAGCAGGATTTTGAAAAATTCGAAATGACGAAATAGTTAAAGGAATATTCAATTATGATAAATAAAATTGAAGCAGGAATGAAAATAAATTGTTTGAGTAAACCGAATCAAAAGTGGAATAAAGGGCCATGGGTCCCACCTAAAGAAAAGATAAAAAATAAAAAGATGAAATCAAAACAAAGGAAGCAGCGGCAGTGAGAAGGCG
Source organism: Tetrastigma voinierianum (assembly GCA_016808115.1). Classification (NCBI taxonomy): domain Eukaryota; kingdom Viridiplantae; phylum Streptophyta; class Magnoliopsida; order Vitales; family Vitaceae; genus Tetrastigma; species Tetrastigma voinierianum. The sequence continues at coordinate 8,258 of JAEQBH010008571.1, forward strand.
TGGGTGCAGTGATTTTTTTAGTTTCTTTTCAAATCTTCTTTCTCAAATTCCTGGCAATCGACGGTAGTTTCATGGGATAAACACAAAAGAGTCTTCTGCTGACGAAATTTGCAGTGAAACTCATAAAACACGAGTTTCCGCAGAATTCAGGTGGAAATGTCACGAAAACCCAAATTTTAGTTTTCTCGGTCTACGTAATTCAGTGATCCTTTTACCGGTTGATGGTAAAGTTCTTCTGCGACGAAACACTGGCGTGGACACACCAAAATCTTGCGGAGCTTCGTATTTCGAGAGAGAGGTGGGAAATTTTCCTCTTTGTGTTATTTGATGCAAGTATATAATGGGCTGGAATGTGCTTAGAGCCATAAATTCGGTCCGAATTTTTGGGTTGAGTTTAGGAATTTTAGGAAATTTAGGAAAGTTTGGGACTATTTTCGGACTGATCCGGGCTGAATTTGGGGCCCCATTTTTGGACGATTTAGTTAAAATTTCAAGATTTTATTCAAGCAGTCAGACAGTACGAAATGTTTTTCGGGTGTTTTAGACTATATTGAAAGTCAGCTGAAGTCTACAGAATCGAGTCATATCTTGTGAATGGCATTTAGAATTTATATTTTCTGAAGAATTTTAATTAGCACCAGTGTCTTAGTGGCAGTTGTCTTGACGTGTGTGATCCCAATACATCGGCGTGTAGAATTTGTGAAGCGGGAAAGTTATTGGGCATGCTTTCCAGTTGTAAACAAAGAGGTGGAGTGTTCTAAACTCATTTTCTTCCAAATCTTAGTGTATTATTATTATTATTATAAAGCGTTGCTTGGTATTTCGTAGTTTTGGTTAATAATCTTTCAATGACAGTAAGTAAATGGTTTTGAATAATTAAACCATTTTTCAAACAAACAATAAAATGGTTTTGAGTTAAACCATTTTTTGAAAAATAAGTAAATGGTTTCTAAGTGTAAACCATCTTTCGAAACCAACAAGTAAGTAAATGGTTTTGAATAATTAAACCATTTATCAAGCAAGCAAGCAAATGGTTTTAGAATTGTAAAACCATTTTTCAGAAACAAGCAAACGAAGCAAAGTGTTTGTGAAAATAGGCCTTCCTAGTTAAGCAAGAGCAGGTCGAGGAGGTGTTCGTGCGTGCAGTGGTGTTAGGGATCTCATACATGCATTTTTAGTTTTGCACGGTCGGCAAGCATTAGGACATACATCATGCATTTAAGGGGCGAAGTGACGCGTGCGAGAGTATATAAGGTTATGAGAACAACTAGAATTATGGTGATGGCGACCAGGAGTCAGATTCCACCATATTGTTACGGAAAAAGGTGATGCGGACACAGGTCCTTCCATCGGCACGGTCGCCCAGGCTTCCGTGTTCACTAGGGTATAGTAAGCAAAAATAGGCCTCGGTGGTTGATGTTTTATGGCATAATATACGGAGTTTTGAAAATCGTCGTATTGGTTCCGGTCGCCAGGCTTCGGAGAGTTTTATAAGCGGTTGAGCCAAGCTCCGTTTTAGATTTCAAAGCGATCGGTTGAGCCAAGCTCCCGTGGGATTTTAAAGCAAACGGTTGAGCCCAGGCTTCCGTTTATTTTCAAAGCATGCGGTTGAGCCCTAAGCTCCCGTTTTTATGAAAAAAAAAAGTTTTGAGAAAATTTTAAAGAAAAGGTTTGTGAAAGGTTTTGAGAAACTTTTCAAACGAGATAAAGCAAGCGAGCAAAGTTTTGAGAGAAGTTTATAAACTTCAAGCGAAATGAGAGTTTTATAAGCTTTTAAAGAAAACTTAACAAGAAAGCAAAGCAAGAAGTATTAAAGTTTTATAAACTTTTGAAAACAACAAGTACAAAAGCAAACAAGCTAAGAAAAGTTTTAGAAACTTGAAAAGCGAAAGAAAAGCAGGAAAATATTTGTAAAGAGTTTTACATTTTGAGATGTTTTCGGAAAAACCAAACTCTTTTATAAAAGCACGCTCAGAGGCTCGTTTAGCTCATTATTTTGTATTTAAAAACTATTTTCCAGGTACAAGTCATAAAATATTCTTCAGGCATAATAGGGTTTGTCTGACATTGTACAAGTCTTTGTTAGTAAGAATATTATGTAAGAAAATACTTTGAATATGTATAATGGAACATATGTATGTACATAGAGTAGTTTTGTGAGAATGTGTTGGTATGCTGGTTGTATATTTTGGATATAGTGTAAATTGGATGTATACGAGTTTGGGGACGTGTCTATATCTTATTGTTATCTTGCAAATTTTATAAAATCATAAGTTTAGAAAAGAAAATTTTTATAGGAGGTTTTGTAGTAATACGAACGACCGGGAGATTCTGAGTCGTTTAGAGGTAGCGGTGCAGGGTTTACGATGGGTGGCCGGCTGCCTTCGCCCTTTGGAAGGGGGTGGGGGTGTGTCAAGGTGGTATCAGAGCAGGTTGTATACAATGACCTAGGACTTGAGGAAAAATGATACCACGCAAGGTGGTATCAGAGCATAAGTATTGGCAACCATGCATGTTCAAACTTAAAGTACATACATATTAAGTGATTCAAAGTATTAAACGGTTGATTTTTGGAAAATACGGCATATCGGGTGGGGACGTAGAGATTCGTCATAGGAGAGTTATTTCAGCGGTTTGGGGCGTCTGCGAGTACTGTGAGAGATGAGCACGTAGTTGGTTCCGCTCTTTGCCTCTATGAATCGACCTCAATGGTAGGTCGAAATTTGGACCATCGGAGCCACGGAGGAGCTCAAGTGCCAAAATTATTTCTGACGAGCAAGTGGCGCAGTGCACGAGATAGTAGTCATAGCGACCTCGTCATTGATCGCAACCCCTCCACACTTAACCTAGAGAGGTTGGAAGAACCTAGAATTGATAGAGAGTCTGGTAGGCGCCAAGCCGGCCTGACGGCGATGGTGATCGATAGCAGTTGTATTGAACCGAGTAAATAAGGTTTGAGTTATGAAGCACGGATGAGTAAAGAGTCTTGTTTTCGATTTTACGATGGAAGACGGGGCTAAGTTAGTGGGATGCCTTAGAAAGGAGGTATCTGTGGTATATCATGGGACCCGAATTCAGTAAGAGTTCATGACAGATTCTTTCCTCGGAGTAATGAGATTCAAAAAGGTGAGGTTCTTCAAATTAGAACAAAAGAACAATATCAATGTCAGAATATGAGAAAGTTCTCGGAATTGGATTAGATTGGTTCCCTATATTCAAGCGGATGAAGTCACGAAGTGCAAAGGTTTTTATCGAGGGACTTCTGACACAAGATCGAGTGCATTTATGTCGGTAGTTCCTCGAGAATAGATTTGGGGACTTAGTAGGAAGGCCGCTACGAGGGTTGAGCAAAGTACCACAGCTATGTCAGTAGGCGGGAAAGTAAGAGTAAGAGGAGTGCACCGGGCCACGTCGACAAAGCTCGGGACCTTAAGCGAGAAAGAGGAACAAAGAATGAAGGTTATAGAGGCCGAGGTGCGGTCGAAGAGCTATCTCTAGTCGAGGATCGGTGAGGCCCCGGTTGCTAGAGGGGCGCAGTACTCCCTCTGTATGTCGCCTTATGTCGAGAGAGCGACACCATGGGGAATGTAGGAGATTCGATCTGGTGTTTCAGCCTTTGTGGCGAGCCATTTCATTAGGGAGTGCCTCGGGCGATTGGTGGAAACATGTTAGCCCGATCTAGCTACCCGATTACCGAGAGATGAGCACCGCGAGAGGTCGTCGGGAGGTTTCCAGGCAAGGGCCAACACGGCCCATGGGTAGAGGTGGCCGTGGTAGAGCAGAGAGCCAATGCCCCAGATATAAGCAGAGCCTTGCTTAGGCAGTATATCTTTGTGACTCGTGAGATGCGAGATCTTTGACTCCGGATGTGGTCAGGTATTATTTCTATCATGATCATGATGCATATACATTGGAGTTGACCCGGGAGCCACGCGTTCATTTGCATCAAGCCATTCTTAAGATCGTTTTGGATAGAGACCCAGCCATTAGAAATTCATTATGAGAGTTTCCCTTACGGTGGAATCAGTTGCTCATGACAGGAGTAGTCGGAGATAGTAGAGTTCGATTGAGGGACGGGAGTTCCCAGGATCTTGCCTTAGATATGAGGACTTTGATGGTTCTCGGTATGGATTGGTTGTCTCGCCATAGAGCCACATCAGTTGTTATAAAAGGAAGTAAAGTTGCATGGGCGAAATTGGAGGTAAAGTTCGGGGGAATACGCGAGTTATCTTCGATATAATCTCCGTATGGCGCGAATGTTGCATTAAAGGATGTCAGGGTTATCTAGCTTATGTGGTGGAGATAGGAAAAGAGGGGACTATATTGGATGAGATTCCAGTTGTTAGAGAGTTCCCAGATGTATTCCCAAATGATATTGCAGGATTACCTCCAGAAAGAGAGGTGGAGTTCACCATTGATTTGATTCCAGGAACTGAGCCCATTTCCATTCCTCCTTATAGGATGGCTCCTACAGAGTTGAGAGAGCTTAAGGCTCAGTTAGAAGAATTGTTAAGTAAGGGATTCATTCGTAGAGGCATATCCCCATGAGAATCAGTTATAACCGTGAAAAAGAAAGATGGAGTTTGCGGTTGTGTATAGATTCTGTTGACTAAACAGAGTTACCATCGCAATCATTATCCACTCCCTAAATTGATGAGTTATTTGATCAACTCCAAAGATTACTCAGTATACTCCCGAAATAGACTTGAGGGTGCGGGAGGAATTTGATCATTCCTAGGCGCATTCGGGACACACTACGAACATTATTAGTTTGCGGTGATGCGGAACGGCTTGATTAATGCTCCGGCGGCGTTTATGGATTTGATGGGCAGGTATTCAGCGTATTTGGATAGGTTCGTCATAGTTTTATTGATGATATCCTGGTGTGGTGGTTGGAGGAACATTCCGAGCACACGAGGATTGTGTTCTGCGAGACCACAGGGCGACAGTTGTATGCCAAGTTGAGCAAGTGTCAGTTTTGGCTCGACAAGGTGGCATTCCTAGGTCATGTGATTTGGCTAAGAGAGGGTGATGTAGATCCTAAGCGAAGCGTGGTGATTAGAGCCACCAAAGAGATGTGTCGGAGAGTCAAGGCTTCCTTGGTTTACTTCGGGGTGTGCAGGAAGTTTGTTGAGGGTTCTCGAGATAGCGAGCCCAACGACAAGGCGACAAGAAAAGATGTCGGGGAAATATGATTGGGTGGATGCACACTTCGACGAGTTTCGAGGAGTTGGAAGGGTAGATTGACTTGACCCGAGTTCCTAGCTGCCCGATGGGGAGAGAGATGGGTTTGTGGTTTTTGTTGATGCTTCGTAACCTTAGTTGTGTTTGATAGAATGATAGGGTGATTGCATATGCCTCTAAGAGCAATTTGAGAAGAAACATGAGAATTTCCCTACATGACTTAGAGCTTACTTAGTGATAGTGTTTGCTCACGAAGATATGGAGACATTACGTGTATAAGTGTTCCTTTGCGGGATCTTCTGAGATCATAAAAGTCTTCAATATATTTTCTGAGAGTTAAACCCGAAACAGAAGATGCTTGGCGATTAAAGACTACGACGTGCTATCGAGTACCATCCCGAGCTAATGTCGTAGCAGATGCCTTAGTAGGCGACTAGAGTGTCTCACATGAGATCGGGTTATCTTCCACTGTTGGAGGTGGATCACGAGAGCATTAGGGGGTGATATTGGAGGTTGAGGATTCGAGGGAGCCTTATTGCCGCGTTTCGTAGGTAGCTTCTAGTGGACCGGACCACAGCGGGGCGATCACTTCGGATCCACATATGATTAAACTGGGAAGAGATAGAAAAAGGAAGAAGCGAGTTTCATCCGAGATGATGGCATGATGAGTGAAGAAAGGACCCAGGAGAGTGTGTGTGCGAGTATGGCGGGCGAAAAGAGACATTATCACGAAACACATTCATGTCTGCGTATGCTATGCATCGGGAAGTACAGGAATGCTCTGAGAACTTTGAAAGAACATTCTTGGTGGAATGGGATGAAGAGAGTCGCAGTTCGTTTCTAGGTGCTAACACATCAACGAGTGAAAATGAACGTGAGCCGCGGGGAATCTGATTACTCTGTTCCGGTGTAAAATGGGAAAAGATCCTTATGGATTTTGTATGAGGTCTTCCCGCAATTTGAAAAAACATGATGCTATATGGGTGATAGTTGATCGATTTCTGAAATGCTCATTTTCTACGGTTAATATTGAGGATTCATTGAAAAGTTGGCCCGGTGTATGTGGACGAGATAGTGAGACTTCATGGGGTTCGGTTGATAGTTTGGTCGAGACCAGGTTCCACGTCGGGTTTGGCTGGTGCAAGCGACTTTAGGTACTGGCCTCTGATTAAGCCACGGCCATTTCGCCCGCCAGACCGGATGGTCGTTAGAGGATGACTATTCGGGACGTTGGAGGATATCTTTGAGGAAGCTTGTGTGATAGAATTCAAGGGAAGTTTGGATACTCACTTGCTTAATGAGTTTACTTTACAACGATGGCTGTCGAGCAGGTATAGATGGCTCCATTTGAGCGTTAGTATGTGAAGATTAGGACTCGGTGTCTTTGGGATAGAGTTAGTGAAAAGAGGGCTAATAGGTCTGAACCCAAATCTGAGATCACTTGAGGAGAAAGTGAAGGTGTTCGTGATAGCAGGAATGGCAAGAGATGAAGCAGAGAGAAGTTATGCGGGACAGCGTTTATGAGAGACTTACAAGTGAGATAGGTGACGAGTCTCTTTGAAGATTTTACCTTGGAAAGGTGTGTTGAGATTTGAAACGAGGAAGCTTAGTCAGGATATATAAGACCTTATGAGATTATGAAGCGAAAGTAGAGACCCAGTAGACTTACAAGTTGAAGTTACCCCCCAGAAGTTATCAGGATTCATGATACATTCCATGTATCGATGTTGAGAAATATATCAGAGATCCTTCAAATGTATTGAAGGCGGCCCGGTGCGGAGTTAAAGGAAAATTTGACTTATGAGGAGATACACATTGCAGATTGGTCGCGAAACAGGTGTTGAGAAGCAAAATGATTCCATGAGTTAAAGTCTTATCATGAGAGGGAGGTAGGCTCTTGCAGAGATGAGAGCTCCCGGATGCGCCGTCGGTACCCTCAACGATTTTAGGATGAGTATTTTCGTTTCCTTTCTTTTTTTGGAGTTTAATTTATTCATTTCGAATGAAATGTTCCTAAGGAAGGGAGGATTTGTAACACCCGTCGAGAGTATGGAGTACATGATCTTTGTGGAGTGTATAAAATTACAGAGTGTCACATTGTAGTATTTTGGAGATGAAATTAGGAAATTTAAATTTTGGAACCGGAATTTGGTACTTAAAACAAGGTACAATTGTCATTTAGCAAAAGGATATATGAGCATAATTAAGTTAGAGATGGGCCATATTAGGAATTTCAAAGTTGGATTTGCAATTAGGAAAGTTGAGGGTGAAAGTATAATTAATGGAAGTTTAAATAGTAAAATAATAATAATAAATTGCGAATTTTTCGGGAAGTCTCGAAAATTCTCGATCTCGGATGTGGCTTGGATTTGCGTCGTTAAGTTAGGTCTCGCGAAATCTAATGACCTAGAAAAGTTTCGTTAAATTCGGGACCGGTCGGAATATTTTATGAAATTTACAGGTGACGAGTTTAGAGTGAAACACAGAAAAGCAGGATTTTGAAAAATTAGAAAAATGGCAAATAGTTAAAATATTCAATTATGATAAATAAAATTGAAGCGAGGCAAATAAATTGTTTGAAATTTAAAAGCAGATCAAAAGTTGAATAAAAAGTAGTGGTCCGCTAAAAAGAAAAGATAAAAATAAAAGATGAAATCAAAACAAAAGGAAGCGACGCGGTGAGAGAGGCGTGGAGTGCGAGAGTGATTTTTAGTTTTTTCTTTTCAAATCTTCTTTCTCGGATTCTGAATCGGCCCAGGTCGGATTCATCGGGATAAACACAAAAGTGCTCACCTTGACGAGGGCTACGGCGTAGTACCAAAAACAGGTTTCACCCAGGAATTCGGGTAAATATCACGAAAAACCCAAATTTTTAGTTTTTCTCAGATCTACGTCATTCTAGTGGTTAGCACTTTTCGGACCCGTAGGTAAAGTTACTCTACGCGACGAGAGCTACGCGTGGACATCAAAATCTTGGCTTTTCGTCAAACTCGAGAAGGAGTGTTTACTCTTTGTGTTATTTCGGCTTAAAAGTATATAATGGCTTGGAATAACTTAGGTAAAATAAATTCGATCCCGAATTTTTAGGTTGAGTTTAGGAATTTTTAGGAAATTTAGGAAAGTTTAGGACGTGTCTTGGACGATCAGGGCTAAATTTCGGGGGCCCATTTTGGACCAGTTTTGGTTAAAATTTGAATTTTATTCAAACGGTCCAGAGACGGAAATTTTCGAAATGTTTCGGGTGTTTTTAGTATATGGAAAGTCGTACAGTCTAGAATCCAAGTCATATGCAATGAATGGCATTTAGGGCTATATTTCGAAAATTTTAATTATGGCATAAATGCAAATTGCTTGGTTGTCTTGACGTGTGTGATCTAATACATCGGCGTGTAGGCTAAAAAGCAAAGACGGGAAAGTTGTGTTGTGCTCAAGTTTAGCAAGCAAAGAGGTGAGTGTTCTAAACTCATTTTCAAATCTTAGTGTATTATTATTATTATTATAAAGCTGTTTTTTGCCTTGTATTTCATGGTTTTGAAGTTCAAACCATCTTTGGCAACAAGTAAGTAAATGGTTTTGAATAATTAAACCATTTTTCAAGCAAGCAAACAAATGGTTTTGAGTTAAACCATTTTTGAAAAGTAAGTAAATGGTTTTAAATTGTAAACCATTTTTCAATAGAAGCAAGTAAGTAAATGGTTTTGAATAATTAAACCACCATTTATCAAGCAACAAACAAATGGTTTTAAATTGTAAAAACCATTTTCAAAAGAAGCGGCAAGCAAGCAAGCAAGCAAAGAATGTTTGTGAAAAATAGGCCTTCTAGTTCTAGCGAAAGCCGGTCGGTGTTCGTACGTGCGCGGTGGTGTTAGGATCATACATGCGTTTAGTTTTGCACGGTGGCAAGCGTGGGACATACATCATGCATTTAAAGGCGAGTGACACGTGCGAGGGGAGTATATAAGGTTATGAGCTCTAGCTAAATTATGGTGATGGCCAGGGTCAATTACGTATTCGTGGGAGAAAGGTGATGCGGACACGGGTCCTTCCACCGACACGGTGCTTGACTTCAGTGTTCACTAGAATTGATCAAGCAGAAAATAGGCCTCAGTGGTGATGTTTTATAAGCCATAACACAGTTTTGAAAAATCAACCATTGGTTCTACGATCACCGGGCTTAGGAGAGTTTTAAAGCAAACGGTTGAGCCAAGCTCCCGTTTAGATTTCAAAACGATCGGTTGAGCCAAGCTCCCATGGGATTTTAAAGCAAACGGTTGAGCCCAGGCTCCCGTTTTATTTTCAAAGCATGCGGTTGAGCCCAGGCTCCCGTTTTTATGAAAAAGTTTTGAGAAACTTTTAAAGCAAAGGTTTGTGAAAGGTTTTAAGAAACTTTTCAAGCAAGATAAAGCAAGCAAGCAAGAGAAATTTTGAGAAGTTTTATAAACTTCTAAGCAAGCTCAAGAAATGAGAGTTTTATAAGCTTTTAAAGAAAAGAAGCAAAGCCGCAAGCAAGGAAGTATTAAAAAGTTTTATAAACTTTTTAAAAAGCAAAGCAATACAAGCAAGCAAGCTAAGAAAAGTTTTAGAAACTTGAAAAGCAAAGAAAAGCTTCTGGAAAATATTTGTAAAAAAGAGTTTTACATTTTGAGATGTTTTCGGAAAAGCAAAACTGCTTTTATAAAAGCACGCACTCAGGCTCGTTTGGCTCATTATTTTGTTTAAAAGTATTTTCGCAGAGTGCAATGATGCGAGCTATTTGGAGCGTAATAGGGTTGTCACTGACGTTGTACAAGTCTTTGTTAGTAGATATTATGTAAGAAAAATACTTTGAATATGCATAATGGAACATATGTATGTACATAAGTAGTTTTGTGAGAATGTGTTGGTATCTTTGGTTGCCGTATTTTGGATATAGTGTAAATTGGATGTATACGGGATTTGGGACATGTCCTATATGCGATTTGTTATCTTGTAAATTTTATAAAATCATAAGTTTAGAAAGAAAATTTTTATAGGAGGTTTTGGCAAACAATACGGCGGCTTCACGGGGAGTTCTAGTCATTAGAGTAGCGGAATTTGGGGATTTGTAAGGGTAAGTGACACGCTCGCCAGGAAGGGGTGGGGGGTGTGTCATGAATTATTGCTCTATATCTAACTGTTAAGTATTCATAAGAACATCAATAATATTGGTCTCAATCATTAAAATATTACCTTTTTTCTCTTGCTTTCCTTTTAATTTCCAATAGTCTATCTTCTTGTGACAAACCTTCTTGCAGTAGCTACACCTTCCATTAAAGTACTCCTTCCTTTCTCTCGTGTGATGAGTGCCATCCTTAGGCCCTTTAGACTTCATCCCATAAAATTTCTTCCAATTATGCTTGAATCCTTGTCCCTTCTTCTGGGAAAACTTCTTAGACTTGTCTACCTGATGTGATACCATAGCAACGGATCTCGACCTATTTAGCTTAATGTCATCCTCCTCCTTGACAAGAATAGCAGTCAATTCCTCCAAGCCACAACCTTCTTTCTTGGTATTCAAACTAGACCTTATGTAATCAAATTGAGATGGAAGACTCTTCATTATAGTATAGGTTAAGAACTTCTATCCAATGTCCTTCTTAATGCCCTTCAACTTATAATAGGAAGAAAGTAACATAATGGTCATATAGCTAACGCCATCATGTATTATTATTCAAAGGTCGAATAATGATGCTTCTCATTCATGTCAAATTTGATAAACTTCTTTCATATCTCCTTAAGAGTCCCTTTGTTGTATCCACATTATGAATGCTAGCATATACAGCTTCATCCATGCAATTCTCCATCATCGTCATCATATAACACTTGTTAGAGTACTTTCAATCCTCATAAAGTTTCTTAATAGTTTACTTACTTCTTTGTCATTAAAATCGATTTCTTTGATGGATCCATCTCAAAGCCAAATCCAATTTCATGTCTCATATTCATAACTAAAATCTTCACTTTGATAATTTGTCCTATCTAATTTCATCATGGCAGTCATTGGCAGAACATTCGGGGTGCTACTAGCTATTAAAATAGCAAACACAACAAGACATTTAAAATGTATAAAACAATAACTATCATTCAACACCTCAACACAAAACATAAAATCGATATCGCTAGGGTCTTTGTAGCACTAAAGATACCCTTTTGCGGACCAAGGGCAGTCAACCAAATAACCGCAATCAAATGCATTAAACTAAATTACTGATAGGATAACTTGGAACCTGCAATTCATGGCATTCCATCAATTTCCATTGCCATTCCAGGCATCATATAAAACAATTAAAACCATTGACAGGGTAGCCTAGTTATCCATATAGATACGATTAATAAATTGGGAGAAAAATAACCTATTGACAATTTCTTGAAATAGGTAAAAAAATATCTACTATGCCAATACACATTACATTAGTACATAACATAGGCAAACATAAGTCTCACAAGAGTGAGTACCTAAAATCCCACACTCTTGTACCAACTAGGCATAAGGCCTCTTTAGGGAAGCTAACACAGGTGATTAAACGTAGATATTTAATTGAAATTTGAAGTGAATAATAAGGAAATAAATAAATAAATAAATAAGATTAGGAATTTATTTGTTGTAATAAATAATAAATATCAATTTTATTTTTTATTTATAATGAGACTCACCAAATTTTTGTGTTTCATATCAAAATCGAAATATGAAATATTTATTCCATACTAAGATCACAATCTCAATCATGCAATATCGGATTAGGAATTTATTAAGTCTTTCCATTGGGTAAAAAAACTTAATAAAGAAATGAAAATTGAGGATAATCTTAAAGATATAAAACTTTGAAGAATATATATATATATATGTATATATATTTAAAGTATTAGAAATCCGTGATTATCTAAATAAAATCTTATCACGAATATCTAAATATTATCTAAGCAATTTGCTTAAAGAATTATGGAAGTTTCAAATATATATATATATATATATATATATATATATATATATATATATATATATATATATATGGTTTCATGATGTCATGTAGTTGTGTCTCCAAATAGACTTGTAAATACTAAAATCTTCAAAATCAAAATGATATAAAATAATAATAAAAAGAAAACTCCTTTCTCGATTACTCATTCTAGCAGAAGTGGAAAAGGTAAAGATCACATTGTTATTGATTTATTTAAAATAATAGCCATTGATTTATTTATTTCTATTTGGCAACCCGGCACTCATGTCTGATGACAAAGAATTAAAAAAATATCTACAGGAAGTGGTAGGCATTGGTTCCCAAATTTTAGACCTTTCGACTTTGATCTTTGATCACCGCACCCTTTTATGCGGCAACCCTAAGTTTTTCTTTGTGTCCAAATAAAAAAAAATTCACACTTGTATACCAACACAGGAGAATGGCTGAACACATATACATATATTGATCAAAAAATGATCAATTGTCAAAGGCAGATCAATATACAAACAAGTTACAAAATAATTTATTATGCATATTAACCTTACTCTGATACCAATTGCTGAAAATATATATTAAAATATATACAAATATAAAATATACATAACAATTCCTTTTACGCATAAAATATACTATCCTCCAAATGCAGCCATTGATAAATCAGATCTGAACTCCTATGAGACAAAGAACACCATAAAAGGAGTGTCTATGGATAGACTACTCTCAAACCACTCTTTTATTTCTAAAAACCCTAGATCACCCAAAATACAACATACCCTTTATTTACTTGCTCTAGGCCTTTTATAGTTGTCTGCAGTAATAATGGGTTTTCGAAAGTTGTTCTCAGTCGATGGGCTATTGATCTTGCAGAGAGTGTGTGACCAAGGGCCTACTATAAACCTTTGACAGCATAAAGGCGGCCTTGTAAGTGAGTAACCGATTATGCTAAATCCATAAAATTATTTATCTAATATATCATTTTTTTAATTCACTCTAGTTTCAAGACTGTAAACTGTACTCAACAATTAGTGAATATCATAAAGTGGTAATCATAATAACAAAAAATATATAATCAAAACGGGGTTAGTTTGAAATAGCAAGTGTAAATAAAATATCATTTATATTTCACAATAGCAAGATAGAAATCAATTATTAGATGGTTAAAGTCTAATGTGAAGGAGAATATCCAAATATGTTGAGCCAGAGTATATCAATTTGTTTGTGCATGAATGAATTATATAATTTTCACCTTCTTAATGATCATGAAATAAGAATCATAAATGAGTGATTAATCCATTGTGTAGAATTATAAATTTATTATGTTTACTAAAAATCGAGAAAACTAGAAAAATTATTAAAAATGTCGGGGAAAATAAAAATAAATAAATGCATGTTGGAAAGGAAATGGCAGCAATTTTTTTTTATTAAAATAGGATTTATGGACCTGAAAATATTACAAAAATAATTTTGAAAAAGAAATGCTATAATAATTTATTGATGGATCATGGGAAAAAGCATCATCTCTGCCGCTCATTTCTTCTTCTCTAAACGCCTTTTCTCACATTTACCCTTTTCTTAAGTAAAGAAGGGTGAGTTTTTGGCCATTTGGACTTAAATCACTCATTTACATGTGGTTAATTTTGTCGCCGACTTGTTGCTATATGTGGTTGTGTAGTCTTGGTATGATGGTGGGCGATTCGGACGTGAAAGCAGTATTCGATCGAACAAAGACATCAATCATGAGTGGTAATATCTTTGCGAAGCGGAATCATACGTATTATAGTCATTATAAGATTATCAAATATATAGGCTTTGAGCCAATTATTTATGCTATTATTTAGGGGGTGTTGTAGTATGATGGTTAAGTAATTTATCTTCAAATTGGAGGTTATGATTCAAATCCCATTATAAACAAATTTTCAGGGCCCTATGTAGTTTCGTTTTCTGAAAATAAATGGAAATCATATTGTTTACCTCAATAAAATCAATAAAAGCATTTTGATCAAATTAATAACAAAGTTATTACTTTTCATGCAGATTCCTCTTATTACTTTTAAGCTTTCACTGAAAATCAGTTAATTTTAGGAGAATAAATATATCTTACTTTAATTTTAAAATATCAAGAGAAAATAAAAACCAATCTTTCCCAAATTAAAAGTCGATCGGAAGTAGCAAACATTATACCAATTAATTCTGACAAATTAAAAATGTAGCATATATAAAATTTTCACGACAAAGATATTGAAGAAAGACTTGAGTCTTTGTATATTATAAACTGTATATTACATGTACAAGATGAGGCCTTATATAGGTTAGGCTATACAAACCTAAGAAATGAAAATATACAATTGCCATATACAATAATCTAACTTGCCATATAATTAACTAGCAATACGGTAATCTACTTTGTCCCTCAAGCGTGGTGGTTTTAAGAGAAACGAATTATGGGTTTGGAAGTTAAAAAGCTCGAAAAAGTTCCTAGAAGAAGGGGGTTTGGTGAAGATATAAGCTAATCTGAGAGACGGGACTAAAGTGTGAGTGTACCACAGAGCGGATGATACTTGAATGGGAGTAATGATCGTCTCGATATGTTTTGAGTGCGTTCAAGTGGAACAAATCATTATGAGAGATTTGAATAGCGCTTGATTATCGCGTGAAGTTTAGTTGTAGTGGAGCAATCCAACACGAGATCTGTAGTAACCAACGTAACCAAATAAGTTGAAATTTGTAGTAGGCTATTTAGTGCTCACATGTGCACTAGTCTTTGGAGCGAGCAATGACTTTTGTTTCTTGCTTCTCAAGAGATAAAGAATCACCCGAGAAGAAAACAATATCCTTGTAGTAGATTGTTGATGATTAGGATCACTTGCCCGATCTACATACGAATATGCACGAAGAATTAATGAAGAATGGGAAGAAAAATAGAAGACCATCAAATATGGTGCTTTTCGGATATCAGAAGAATCACAGAGGAACAACTGACATAATGGGGTAATCTAGGGTAGCGCAAAGCGTGACTACATGGCGCATAGAAAATATCAGGGGCGAGTGACAATGAGATAGATTAGACTCGACAAAGGCACATGCGTAGAGTAGCATCGGATAGTGGTTCGCCATCGTGAGAATTAAAGGCGGCGGTTATGCCCGATAGGTGTGTCGCATTTATCTTCTTGCTTATCGGTGATCTTGGCTAGATCGTCGGTCAGTATATTTGGCACGAGTAAGATAATAACCATACGTAGAAGAAGAAACTTCTGACGAAGAAAGTAATTAAGAGATTAAGAATCTTTCAATTCAAATTGTGACGAAAGTGTACTTTAGATCTTGAATACCCTGCATATCATCACCTATAATAATCATATCATCGACATACAAGAGGAGAATAGTAATACCATGACCAGACCGTCTCAAAAAAAGAGTTGTATCAAAAGAACTGCCTGAAAAACCATGCTGAGAGATAGTAGAATTGAACTTTGCAAACTATGCTCGAGGAGCTTGTTTAAGACCATAAAGTGCCCGCTGTAGTCGACATACTCTGTGGGGGAACCCTAGAGGGTGAGAATAACCAAGAGGAAGCTTCATATAGACTTCCTCTGAGAGTTCACCATTAAGAAAAGCAATTTTGACATCCATCTGAAAGAGTGGCCATTTGCGAGCCATAGAAACGACAATAAGAGTCATGACAGAAGAAAGTTTAGCCACATGAGCAAAAATCTCCTCATAATCAATCCCATATTCATGAGTAAAACCCCTGGCAATAAGGCGAGCCTTGTAGCGATCAACAGCGCCATCCGATCGAGTATTGATCTTATAAACCAATTTCTGTGTCGCGAGTTTTTCGAGGAGGAGATCAACGAAATCATGATCGATCTTATGCAGTGCATCCAACTCTTCTTTCATAGCTTGCTGCCATAAAGGGTTAGAGGAAGCCTCATGAAATGTGTGAGGTTCCTGGAGAGAGGCAAAAGCAGAAAAGCAATGGAAGTTACGAAGGTGAGAAGGAAGAGTAGTTACCCGATGGGAATGGCGAAGTGCATGGGAGTCAAAAGGACCGAAAGGATCCATAGCTGGGGCAATATCAGTGGGCACATCGATGATCCGTGTGGGAAGCTCATCAAATGCATGAGAAGAAACATCATAAATATGAGGGGAGACTCAGAGACCAAGGAGGGGTGGGGGGGTGGAGTCGGGTGCTCAGACATAGAAGTGGGAGACTCCTCAGGAAAAAGGTCAGGGAGAGGATCGATAGAGGGAATAGGAAACAGAAACATGAGGTAGTTAGTAAAACATTTTGTGTTCCCAAAAGACCACATGTTGAGAAACACGAAAACAACACAAATGAGAACGAGACTGAAGTTTGATTCTTTCATGATCTTGAATAAGAACAAAGCAGGACACATCAGACTCTAGAGTAAGTCATAGGAGGAGAAGAACCAAACAACGAGAACATAAGGAGTTTGATTACGAACAATGGGAGAAGGACAGCGATTGATGGTAGCCAAGCAGCGATGAAAGCTTTCCCAGCGAGTAGGAGTAGAAAGCGACTATAGTAGTTGCTTACGAACAACAACGAGAATATGATGAAGTTGCGCTGTGCTGCCATTTGCTAGAAGTGCTAGCACAAGTGGAATGAGGAACAATACCAAATTGATGTAGAATAGAGGTAAATTCATGGGCTGTATATTCTTGGGCATTATCAGATCTTAAAACTTTGATAGGTTTAGAAAATTGTGTTTCAATCATTTTAGTAAAGTCACGATATATGTGGTAAAGCTCAGAATGATTTTTGAAGTGATAAATCCAAGTATATCTGGAAAAATAATCCATAAAAATAACAAAATAACGTGACCCACCCTGAGTAGTAATGGGAAAGGGACCCGATACATCGGAATGAATAAGATCGAAGGGAGATAGAGCATAGAGAAACCTTTGTTATTAAATGGTAAAGCGGAGTTTGTTTGCCAAATTGTGAGGCATCTGATCAAAATTCTTATTTTATTGCTGAACCTAACAAAACCACAGAAACAAGTTGTTTAACCTATAGATAGATGCATGACCAAGTAGAATCTTATAAAGCAAGAGAGGAGGTGTTTCAGTTTTAGAAGAGCGAGAAGTAGAGACGAGAGGACGGTAGATGAAGAAAGTGGAAACCAGGCAACGCTTAGGCCTTCTGGGCAGTCCTAACGATCTATCTTATGCGAGAATCTGCACAACCACACCGAGTAGAAGAAAAGGTTAGAGAAAACCAAGTTCGTTAAGGTTGCCCTGATAGATAGAAGATTTAATAGCAAGGTCGGTTAAAATTTGGTAAACATTGAAATAGACAAAGGAGTGGTGTAGAGACATTCTGCAAGAGATAGAGACATGCATAGGAGAACCATTTGCGAGTATATGGTAGGGAGAGAAGTGAAGTGTGTGAAGAGACAGCATTAGGAGAAGAAGTCATGTGATTCGATAAGCGAGAATCAAGCCACATAGGAGGTACGATGTCGCAAGAGAAGCGTGTGGATGCCTTTGGAAGATGGAAGATAGAAGATGAACCTGATTAACCATATTCTGTAGATCTACTATAGAGAGAGATGTGGCAGAATTAGACTTGGAATGAGAGTCCATAGCTGATAATTCAGATTAGGTCAAAGCAGTAGTGTTCTAAAGAATATGTTGACGAGTGCAACAGGTTTCAACGAAATGGCCCATTGTTCTTACAGAAACTGGAGATAAGAAGAGACTTCTTATTGTTATGTCGTCTGACATTATTCCCTTTGCCTTTGGAAACATAGGTAGATGAACGGCGAGGGAAAAATAGGAGTAGTAGTGTGCTGAACAGCAGCTGGAGTAGCAAGAACCATGGTCTGGATAGAAATGGGACTAGTCTGAAGACGTGTCTCATAATCAACTAACTTATGAATAGCTTGTGAGACTGTTGGTAAAGGATCTTGATGTAGAATATGACTTATGGCTTATTCAAACCCATCATGAAGCCCCATTAGAAACTGAAATAGTCGTCCTTGTAGAGGCTGTAAATGAAAAAGGGGTGCCCTAGGTTCATTTTCGTATCCCGGTTGTGGAGGATGGCATCCTCTATAACCTGCCCTACATCAAAAGGGATGTATTAGAGGATGGCAGTCGTAGGGCAGATTTAGGCGTCACTTCACACACATTGCGTCGATGGCGGTGATGTGATGAAGTGATCTGGTTTCTCTGGGGATCTCAAGGCGAAATGTTTGGCACGGAAGTGCAACATGCCCATCACTATTAAGCTTCCATTGACATGTGGATTGGTTAATACCACTAATGACTTGAGTGATCGAACTGCGCATGGAGCCTATCGAAAGGCGTGAGGAACTAGGTCGAGGTTATAATATTGGTTGATAGACTTCGCGCTGAAGTCTACCAACACCCCGCGCACCAAAACCTTTTTCAAAACATGGGAGGCGAAATCGGTGTAAAATTCTCGTACCACACTCGTGATAGTGGGGTGAGGGGGTTGACATAGCGCCCACCATCCCTTATCCGTAATAGTTTTGCGGAATAAGTCCTCGGGGTGGTGAAACCCCTTTTCCTTAATGAACGACCGGTTTTTGAAATGAGGCCGAACTTTTCGGCCGCAGTCTTGTTGACAAACTTGTCACGATCATAGGTATGGGCGAGCTCCTCACTGCCGCCCTTATGTGAGTCATCTCTTTTAGGCGCTTACTCGACATGGGTGGAGTGCAGGTGGGCTAAGAGGGTGTGGGGTGGTGAACTAGATGTAGTGTAGGCCCCTAACCATCAGTGAAGATAGTGGGAACGAACGACTCACATGAAACCACCTAAGCCTATTGAGGCAATTGAGCAAACACCTAGTGCCGATGGGGCCCAGAAGTGCAGGGATGCTACCCGGGGGGGACTTCCACTGGCCTAAATAGTGCTGAGGTCCCTTCCTAACTCTGCCCCGAATGCAAGAGCAAGAAAGAGAGCGGCTCCAGCGGAAGGAATCTAAGCCTTCGTGGACCCGTAAGGATCTTAGATCCGGGCACCAAACCAGGTAGTGCAATGGGAGACGGAGGCCACTGAGATGGGCGCAGTGAGTAGTGGGAGGGTTCCTGAAATTTGGTTGGGACAAATGGAGGCGGCGGGAATGGCGGGAGCGAAGGGATTTGGGAGCTCAGACTTAAGGTTTCGTGGGAAGAAGGCGAAGGATGCGGACGCCAAAGCGAGCAATCAGGTGACCCGGGCTCAGCGTCGCGCGTTCGGGGTTTGTGAGCCAACGTCGTGACGTTGAGACCAGCGTCGCGACGTTGGGATCTAGCGTCGCGACGTTCTAGGGAGTCTATGCGATGTTCGGAAAGTAGCGCCAACTTAGCCGCGATGTTGGGGCGGCGTTGCGATGTTCTTTGGGGTGGTTTAAATAGGGATAGCCAGCGTCGGCGTGGAGATCAACGTTGTGACGTGTGAGGCTTGATTTTGGCGAATTGGTCCACGCGTCAGTGATGTGACAAGAAGGTCAAATTGACCGGTACAAAAAATTTTCTAAGTTTTGAAAACCTTAATGAAATTACGGTATCGCGCCACGATATCTTCCGAGCTATCTCCTGCTTCCATTGCTCTCTCGAATTAAGAAACAAACAATCAAAATAAAAGCCCTAAATATCTGGAAAGGAAATGACAAAATATCTTTATTAAAAACACCTTAAGCTAGACTATGAATAAGGGTTTACAAAAAGCTTGGGTTGCCTCCCAAGTAGCGCTTTGTTTAATGTTGTTATCTAGATAGACCTGCATCTCCATATTAGATTTTAGAAGAACTTGGAATGCTGACACATCTCCCTAATGCTCAAAAACACTGTTCAAGGTGGATGAAATATTTTGCTCCCAGCAGCATGACCTTGGTGGTGTCAACTACGTGAGATCAATCGGTTTATCTTAGAAGGTTTTCACTTCGCCTTGCAAGATCTCCATGTGGTGAAGTTCTAAGATATCTTCATTTGGATCATCATCTGGATGTCATGAAATTTAGAATACATGGAAAGTGGCGCTCATCTCCTTGGACTCTCAATTTAAGTTCACCTTCTTGCACATTAATTTGTGACTTTCCCATGGCGAAGGGTCTACCAAGTATGATAGGAACTGAGTCATCTTCCACCATGTCCAAGACGACGAAGTCTGCTTGGAGGATGAATTTACGCACTTTTACTAGGACATTTTCAGTCTGCAGGGTGTTGGTAGGACACAATCAAATAAGTTGGCGATTGTGGATTGATTTTGGTTCTCCCAACATGTTGCACTAAACATCAAGAAGCGGCATCAAGTTGATGCTTGCTCCCAGGTCACATAGGGCTTTCAGATACTCGGGTTCCTGAAACGGTATAGCAAAGCTACTCGGATCTTGAAGTTTTGGGGTCATCTTCTTCGTTTAGCTTCGGTTGGGTGTGGGGGTGGATTGGAAAGCTCTTTGAATTTAGAGAATACAACCATGAGTGGATTTGGACCATTTGATGCTCCAGATGATACAGAAATATAAAATTCATCTTCCAGTAAGCGAAATTTGTGAGACATCAGTTAACTCTCTTTTTGGAAATATTTTGCATCTTTTAACTGCTAAATCGCCCGATTTATCGAATCAACCAACTTTAAAGGAAATGTTATGAGTTTTACATGAATTTGGATGCAGAAATATATAAAAAATAGCATGTGAAATGGACTCAGCATAGATGAGTTTTAAGCTCATCATTATCCTTTTAGTGTAAAAGGATATGAAATCACAGTTGATAGGAAAGAAATGCATAATAAGGCTGAGATGTTACTTTCAATGAGAAATGCTCTATACAGAACACTTATGCAAAGGTGTTGACCTGAGCTAGAAACATGGTTGAATCAGAATAAAGGCCATCGGGTTTGAGACTTGAATTGAGCTCTAACAGGCACTAATAATTCAAATGGCGGTATGAAATTCGGCTACGATATAGTGGGGTTGGCCCGATAACCAAGAAATTTTGGTACAAGGGCTGACTCACGAAGTTGAGATAGAAGTAGAACGGTGAGGATTTGTCACAAGATAATCAATTAAGTGAATATATGTTGTCCATATATAGCGCGAGAAGCGAAATAAGACCTTCATGCAGGTTTGCCATGAAGCGAGACTTTGTGTTTTTTGCTCTAGATATTAATAGCGATCTTTGGAGTTGAAAGAACCAGTCACATATCTTTGAAAATTTAAGGCTAATAAAGATTGGATTAGTTGAAGGAAGACCATGGATAGAGATCTGATTCAAAACAAAAAATAGAGACATGTATACTTGTTCCTAGACCTAATAGTAAAGTGATTGGTTGCAGTGGGTTTATAGAATTGAAACCAGAAATTCTAAAGGTGGAGAAGAGCAAGATCTAAGGCGAGACTAGTTGCCAAGGGTTTACTCTAGTTAGGGCATTGACTACCATGATGTTTATTCACCAGTTGTAAAGCATACTTCCATAAGGCGAATTCTTGCTATTTTTGCAATTCAAGATCTTTAATGGGAACAACTACATGTTAAAACTACAACCTTTACATGAGTAGTTTAAATGAAGAGATATCATGAGCCAGCCATAAGGGTATGTTTTTACAAGGAGATGAAGACACGAGTATGTCTTTGAAAAATCCTTATACGGTTTGAAACAATCTCTTAGAATGTGGTATTTATAGGTTTGATATTTTTCATTACAAGTTAGGTTTGAAGTAGGAAACAAACATGGCATTTGTGTTTACTTATAAATTAGAGGATAAGACTTTCATTTATTTTGTTGATCTATATTTGATGATATAACTTTATAGGCACACGAAATTAATATAAAATTCTAAAGTTAAGGAAAACTCATTTCAAAGTTTGAAATGAAAGAACTTCAGGTCTGTAAGAAGGATTATGGGAATGGATGTTAGTAGGTCTTTTAACTATTTCTTGATGGTTATGTTGGGAAAATTGTGGATTTATTTGGTATGTACAAAGAAAAATCTGTGTCTACTCTTATTGGTGCACAGTTCAAGTTAACTTCCATCAAAGTGATTATGAAGAAGAATCTGAGTACATGAAGGGTGTCCCATATTCAAACGTGATAGGTAGCATCATGTATGCTATGATTTGTACCAGACCAGATGTGGCTTATGGAATTGGTTTGGTGAGTCGTTTTATGAGCAAACCTGGAAGAGTCCACTAACATGCTGTCAAGTGGTTGCTCATGTATTTTAAAAGGACTGCTAAGCTGAAACTGATGTATAAAGCTGATGGCAATAAGAGTTGCAAGGTTTTTGGTTACTATGATTGAGATTTTGGAGGTGATTTAGAGAAAAGAAGGTCTATATTTGGTTATGTTTCACAATTACAGGGTGGTAACACCATTGGTTGATCCCCTCTTTGCAAGGTTGTGGTTCTTTCTTCAGCAGAAGCTGAATATATTGCTGACGAGGCTATGAAAGAGGCTTTGTGGTTGAAGGGAATGCTTGATGAGATTGGTTATGAGCAGGGCTGTGTGGATGTTTTTTGTGACCTCAAAGAAATATTCACCTAACAAAAAATAGCATGTACCATGAGAGAACAAAACATATTGATAGAAGAATGGCTGATTTAGGTGAAGAAAATCTCAACTGATGTTAATCCAGTTGATCTACTCACGAAGGTGATTCCAATTACCAAGTTTAATGAAGCTTTGAGATTTTTAAAAGTTTATGATGGCTGAACTTATGAACAGATTGTTCTCATGGTGAGATTCTCAAAATTAGTCTCAAGTTGAGATTTGTAAAGAAGGTGATCCTAATTTTGTAACTGCTTTTGTTATAGCTGTCATTTCCTACAGAAGAATGACTTTCTTGGTCGAGAAAGAGTAATGTAGATATGTGTTTATAGTTTGCTTGATTGAGTTCTTGTTACATGATCTGCCATCAGAAGGTTGTAGAAAATAACATAGTGATTTTTTTTTTTTAGACTCCTTTGTGTAGAATAGATGAGTGCTATGTTCTGGGTTTTCTTTTCTTGAGTCTGTTCTTGTTTCCTTACTCAGAAAGCATTGAATAAAATAGCCTGAACTTCGTAGTTCTTCCGTACTTTTGTCTTTTCTTCTGGAGTTCTGTGTTTTGAATTGGTCTCAGATAATAGGAGAATTCCTCTACAACAAATAGAGAAAATGAAAAACAAAATAAAGTTTTAAAAGTTGATATAATTTATTTTTCTTGTTATTCAAACTTATTTTATTTTGCTAATATAATGGTTAATAATTTAAATTATTTTTTAAATATGTTTAAGATGCTGGATTTTAAGCATATAAAAATACAACTTAATAATTAATAGAAATATAATTTTAAAAACAAAAAATTTAATACTCAATACTATTAAGCCTATTAAGTAAAAAAAAATCAAATATTGACTAAATACCTACTAAAGGAAAAAGAAAGTATAGACAAATACATTTTTTAATGGACTAATTTAATGAATGAATACATCTTTAAATATAAAATATATATATATTTGTTTCTTAAAAGATATCAAAATGCCCTTGAATTTGTGAATTTAACATCTCCTATGTTTTGTTTTGAAAATAATCCATTTTGGGATAAAAATGTGTCTTTTTTCTATTTCATGTATTTATACTATCTCTCAAAAGAAAGGGCTATTTTGGTAAAATAAATAAATAAATAAATAAATAAAAACAAGAAGAGTGATTGGTGAAAATCCGCTAAAATTAACGAAGGATCGAATTTCAAATTTTGTAACCCTATTGTGAATGGATGGATGAAATAAGCCCTCAAATAAATACTTTAAATAATCAGTGATATTTATATAAAAAAATAGGTTATTTTTCAAAAAAAAAAGCTAGAGTTTTTTCTTAAAATATTATTTATTTTTCCTAATATTTTCTTTCCTTTTCACTTCTTCTTCCTTCAAGTAGAGATTTTAGAAAAAAACTCGGATCAAATAATGTTCTCAACTCCAAGTACTTCAATTTTTTTTCAATCATACTAAATATACTTTTAATCATTAATTTATATCCTGTATATTTTTTTTCTATATTTTTTTATAATCATAAAAACAAATTAACTTATAGGTTTTTATTAATACAAATTTTATATCCGATTATTCATTAATTCAAATCCTTCGGTAAATATTTTAATTTTTTTCAAAAACATTTGTAAACTATTATTCATTAACTCAAATCATTTTTTCAATATTGTTAAATTTTTTTTTTTAAATAGAAGGAAGAAAATCCTATATAATTTCAAACCCTAGGGAAAAAAAAATCAAAGAACTACTGAAATTCAAAGGAAGAATATAATTGAACCTTGCATTGGATGTCGACATGGTAGTGGTACTGTGTTTTGTATGTGAGATTTTTGTCCAGCATTTTGTAGCAATTGTCATTGCCATGCTATTGTAGAGTTTTATTGCTTCAAGGCTTATCCCCGACTGCATAGGGATAAGTCTAATTCATGAGATGACTTAACAAAAAATACAAAAGATATAACATTTTTCCTAAATACAAGTGAGGGAAATAAAACATATAAATCAAGCAAGAATTAAAACCAAGTTTAAACCGGAGGCTTGATCCTCTTGTGCTTCTTCTCGGTCTCAGATTGCTAGTGCCGTTGTTTTGATGAAATTTGAATATGCCAAAAATCCAAAATTGGTTAATCCCAATGTCATGCTATCTTCACTAAGAAGATCACAATGTCAAGAAAACCCTCTCCAAAATAATATGACATCGTGGATTTGATATAAAACAACCTTCTTCTTAAATAAAATAAAATAAAATTTTACTATGTATAAATAAAATATCTATATGTTGGAACTATTTATTTATTTTTAAATAAAATAAAATAAAATTTTACTATGTATAAAACTTGGTAAACTTACTTTTTCAAAAGTTAATTTTAAATATTTTAAAAAATATTTAATAACTATTTCTTCTCTTTTTTCTCAATTTTTTAAATCATAATAGACAAAAAGATAGCCACAACTCACCTAGGAATCTACTGCTCAACAAAATAAAATCTTAAATTTCAAATTTTTTGCATAAAGAAGCCAAAGCCTAAAAGCTAAAAGTAAAATTGGCAGAATTTCAGAAATATTGCTTTTTAGATTTTAGGATTGTGGCACCTCGAAATTGAATTTCGGAATAAGGGCAAAATCGTAATTTTACAAATTATAATTACTTTGGGTGTCCAATTAATTCTAGATCTTTAATGATGAAACTGATTGCACCGTCGAACTGCCCCGCCAAATCTAGCTAGCACGTAAAATTTCGCAACTGCCGAGACAGCCTGGAAATGGGTGACGCTTTTCGGCGATCGCGCAGCGCCAGAATCGGTTTTCGATGCGGCAAAATCTATATATAACATGTACTCATGTACATAAGTGGTATGAGTAGAGAAATGATGAAAATGGATTCACGATAGAAATAATATCAAATCGGAAAAGGATATAAATGTCATTTTTTAATGTTAATGAGCTAGATGCCAAATTAGAGAATAGTGCTTCATCTCCCATTTTAACAAGCCAAAACGTGACTTTCAAACCAGTGGAGATGCAGTAGGCGGAGGACTGGGTAATGGTGGATTCTGCAGAGAGAGTCTCCGACTTCTCTTAGAAATACACGCGACTGGGCCGGATTTCGACGAAAGCAGTTAAGGAGGGTAACGCTCTACGCGAGCCAGCCACGCGCGACCCCCGGTTTGCTAGTTTTGACAACTCCAAGAGTAGGATTTTCCTTACTTCATGCTTATTCCCATTTTTATGGTTTTTCCATGTTTCAAGTTGGTCGGAGGACGTGAGGGTTGGCTTGACTCCGCCCCAAAGCTTGGGACCGAATTGATTCAATTTAATAAACCCAATGTTGAAACAAAGGGTCAGCATGGTTGTCGGGTGTTTTAATTCTAAAAAATTTATGATTTAAATCATGTATTGATATGAAAAGCATTTGAACGGTTATGATCGGTCCCAAAACATGAGACCGAATCAGGAATTTTTGAAAGAGAAATGGAGTACCCGTGGATCGCTTCCACCGATGTTAGGATGTTTGGGGTGATTAGTGTTATCTTGTGCATTAAATGTTTGCTTATATGCACGGCCGAACGGGTTGATTGCGGGTTCAATACGAACTGATGTTTTTAGATTTTCAGGAATAGTAAATCTAGGCTCTACTATTCTTTAATAATGTTTTGAAAATATATTTTAGTGAAAATATGTGTTGGTCGAGCGGATTTAAAATTAAATTACTTCGCAGATGATCACAAATTTCAAGTTTTAGCTAACTTTGACGTGCATTAATTAATTTATATGACATGATTGTGTGAATTGGTTATTTTGTAAATATATGCATGTTTATATATTTACATATGCGACCATCAGACGGAATTATGACACACGATTCCATACGCACCTAACATCCTGGGTGATTATGCGAAAGCAAGGCATGGTACTTGTGCCAGAGGAAAGTGGTTCTGGGAGGGTAGTCTAAAATATTAAATGATCTGGAGTGGTACTAAATTCAAATAATATATCAACCGCCTGAGCTAAATGTAATGATATTTATCTTACCTGAGGGTAGTCCATTAAACTAAATAATATATCAACCGCCGGAGCGCCCACTGATATATATTCACTGGAGGGTAGTCCATAAATAAATTAATATATATCAATCGCCTGAGCGCTCCAATCTGATATATATTCATCGAACGTTTCACTAATAAAAATGATAATTCATACGAGGCTTAGGGCGAGGTGAGAGAGTCTGAGGACTCGGATCTGAGTTGGTCATGGTGACATTCAAGCAGTGACGCTTTATCATTAATGCTGCGAATTGAACACAAATCACTTAGCGTGCGTAGAGTCTACTTAGTGGCTGGCCTCCCACCGAGCTTTCTTTAGCTCACCACGTGATCCCCTTTATTTACTGTACCGAGCGCATAGGGACGCTCATCCTGTAGGAGCCGAAGGTTTTGAAGAAAGCCGGGTGTGGCTTTGATGGTTTTCCTATAATGTATTAGAATCTCTCTATTTCGATATATGTCAGATAAGAGCCATTTACTAACTCTTAACTACGGGATACGGTTGATATGGTTGATGGATTTATTTTTGATGCTATATCCAAGTTATAGAACCCCAACCCGATTGAATGTTATAATAGTAGTTTTTGAACTGACAGGTCCAATGATAGAAACGAGGGTAGATTAGAATTTAGAATGCTCCTGACGCTATTCGACATGAAGGAATTTCTAAAATTGTAAATCGAATGCCCTAAGGAATAATGATTTTCTTGGTTATATCCGAATGGAGGGGTTTGCAAAGGAATTTGTAAGAAATTTCTGGCCCATGACTTTGAAACCGATATTTGTAAGAGAATAGATATTTATGGGCTAGTGATTTCCTGATCAAAATCGAGTCATATGAAATTTTCAAAATTGGGCTAAAATACAAAAATGTCCTAATATATCATAAAGACTAACGAAACTGGTAAATAAAGTGAAACGGTCCGTTTGGATTTGCGTGATCCGAACGTGAATTCGTAATAATACGCTATTGTCCGATTATCGATTTTAATGATTTTAACTGATTTCCGTGGATTTCGTGAGCCTCGAAATTCACCGTGAAGGATTTAGTTAGAATATTTGCGTTCAAATTTAAATATAGACGATCATAGAATATTTTTGACATATAATCGAAAGTATAAAAACAAAGAAAAGTGCTAAACGGAGATAAAATCTCATTTATAACGGAGATGAATTTATTTCAATGAATCAAAATCTTTCTTAATGGCTAAGTTATGATTTAAAATAATGGGTAAATGACTGTCTCACAAAATGGACCTAAGAGAGGCTTGATTAAAGGGTAATTCACTTTACAATAACCAATTGAATTCTTTTGACTTATGGGTAATTTTGAAAGTTGGAATTTAAAAGCAAAATTGTAGGATTTAAGCCCCATATGTATGGTATCACTTATGAGAAGGAGAGAAAGGAAAAGAGAGAAAAAGAAAGGGAGAAAAGGAGAAAGAGGAAGAGAAAGGAGAAACCAAGCTCTGATGAGTTTTCTTGTTTTTCAAGCTTCAAGTGATCTTCAAGTGGTAATCAAGGAGAGGAGCCAAAGAAACTCAAGAAAATAAGCACGGAGCGACGTCCACGAGTAGGCACTGAGCCTAGCGCCCACGAGCCTGCGTGAGAGACGCCACGGGAGTGACGCCGCCCAAGGTAAGTGTCTGCCACTTAAGATCTTTCCAATTTTATGTAAAATGGCTGATGTTGGTAATGAATACGGAGTTAAGTAATCTAAAAAGAAAATATTTGAAAAGAGAGTTTTAGAAGTTTCAAAACAAGTTAGATTTGTGCTTTTGACACTAAGTAAATGTAGTTTTATAACCCATGTTTTCCAAAGATGCTTTAGCGCTTTAATCTGGCTTAGCTTCATGGTAACTTGTCAATGAGCGAGCTTGGTCGAGGTTACTCGTGGAGTAGCCGCATTTCCCCGTCACTAGGAAGGGGTGGGGTCGCCTGGGCTGGTATCAGAGCGTGCTCCTCATTCGGGCCATCTGAAAGAAAGTTTTAAGAGAAAAGTTTGAAATATTTCGCACAAATCAGGTGCTAGTTACGCTTAAGGCATGAAGTTATTCGTGTACACATCATTCTTCGTATTTCAAGAGTTATGTTTTCATTGATCGTGACAAGCTAAAGATAAGTTATAAGATTTGAATTCAAAGATTCATGAATATGCATTAATTTGCGGAGTTGCTATATTGCATGGAATTATCATGCGATTATATCGAGTTAGTAGTCAACTTGAAATTTTGATTTGTTGTTTATATAGATAGTGTACTAGTACATACATTTACTTCCATGAAGGCCGAGGTCAGCCCGAGGAAGCAACAAAAACACAGAGGCACCTGGTACCAGATAGAGAGCGTGTTGACGAGTCTATCAACGCGGCCAGAGTTCTCGTGACACCCATGCGCCATCACAAACAAGAGACGTAATTTCGCAGCCTACCACAAGACCTATTCCAGGCGTATGGAACAGATGGCATTGATGCTAGCAGCGCCCTTCAAAGCAGCCATGCGAGAGTCCTGGGGATATTTCCATCGAGCGCGCCTGCAAATTGGGGGCAAAGCGCAAGCCGTATGATGGCAGCTGGAGACCCAGAGAGAGCGCGATCTCGGATAGAGGCAAACGAAGAGATTTTTCGTATGATGGGGTGTGTATGGTGAGGAGCAGAGGTCTCCTATTCCGCTCTTCCTATTTTTAAAGATCGCGCCAAGGATCGTGAAGGCGCGAGACTACACCTGCAGGTGTCATATGGGCTGAGTTCATGTGAGAGCTCTGGATAGATGAGACCGACCGAGTGTAGTATGGTAGTGTCACTTCCCACGGGTGATTCGCTTATTGCCAATAGAGTCTACAGGGGAAGTAAAGTGACTATAGCAAGTCATGAGTTCGAGGCTGATCTATTAGTACTCGATATTCATGACTTTGACATCATTCCTCGTGGCATGGATCGTTAGCTAAACATCGCCTACCGCTGATCGCTATAGGAAAGAGGTCCAATGAATAACCCGGGGAAACTAGAAGTGATCTTATGGAGAGAGGGAAGATAATTCCTACAAGTTTAATCATGTAATACAAGCAAACAAGATGCTCGTAAAGCATGTCAGGGTACTCGTGTATACACAAAACTCGCAACAGCCGAGATGTAGTCGCGTGGTTCCCGGTGAACGAGTTCTTCATGTATTTCCCGAGGATCTACCAGGTTACCACTCTATTGCAGAGAGATTGAATTCGAAACGAGCTAGCGCCCCGCATAGAGCCCATCTCTATAGCGCCAGATCGGGATGGCACCAAATCGAGCTAAAAGAATTGAAGGTAAATGGAAGAATTGTTTGAGTAAAGGCTTGCGAAGATGAGTACATCACCGGGAGCTCCTGTTGTTTGTTAAGAAGAAAGATGAGCCTTCGCCATGCATCAACATTATAATACCTAACAAAGTAAATCCATCCTAATCGCATCCATTGCCAAGAATTGATGATCTATTTGATCGCCATAAGGAGCTAAGGTCTTCTCAAGATAGATCTACGATCGTATCATCAATCAAGGTGCGTAGTGAAGATGTTCCAAGACAGCCTCTTAACTAGATATGGGCATTATGAATTTTTAGTGATGCCATTCGGCCTAACCAACGCTCCAGAAGCCTTTATGGATTTGATGAATCGTGTCTTCGGACCTTATTTAGACAAGTTCGTTATAGTCTTCATCGATGATATCCTAAAGATATTCAAGTAGTAAAGAAGAGCATGCAAAGCACTGAGGATAGTATTACAAACTCCTCGAGAGAACACGCCTATGCAAAGTTCATCAAGTGCCAATTTTGGCTAGATCGAGTAGCAATTTTGGGACATGTGGCATCCTCCGAGGGTATTTCAAAGAGGACCCTCAAAATAGAGGCTATCAGATTGGAAACCACCTACGAACATAATCAAGTCAAAAGTTTCTCGGGTTTACCTCGGTTACTATAGAAAGTTCGGGAGAAGGGTTCTCAAAGATAGCTACTCCACTAAATCTGCTAATAAGGAAAGAAGAAAAGTTCTATCTCGTCAAGCCTCGTCAAGACAGCCAAGGAGTTAAAGAAAAGATCGACCACGTACTAATACTTACACTTCGTAGCTGAGTAGGGATTTGATGCGATATCAGGATGCCTGTGCAAGGTTTAGGCTGTGTGTTGATGCAACATGATAGAGTGATAGCTTCGCGCTTCAAGGCAATTAAAGAAGCATGAAGTAACCATCCAACTCACGACGAAGATGTCAGTGTTCATTTCTGAGAATATGGCGACACTACTCTATGTGGAGTACCTTGCGTAATCTTTATCGATCACAAAAGTCCGCAGTGATTCATTCTCAAAAAGATTTTGAACACAGATGTGAGGAGGTGGATAGAACTCATCAAAGACTATGATCGCACCATTGAATATCACTCCGTGCAAGGTAAATGTAGTAGCAGATGAGCTAAGCAGGAAGCCCTCTAGTTCCCTATCTCACTTAAAGGCATTACTCGATAAATGTTAGCAGAACCGAGATCTATGGGGGCCGCTTAGGTGACAAGAGAGTCGCATCGACAATAAATTTTTCATGTGCACAAGTGTTATGACGTGGTTAGAGACTTCATGCTTCGTGGACCCGTATTTGATGAAATCGAGGCTGATAAGAGGCTTCAACAACAGAGCAACTTCACTCATTTATGCGATGGGACACTGTTGTCAATAGTAGATTATGTGTCCTGGCGTGATAGGAGTTGAAGAAAGAAATCATGGAAGAGGCACACTCATCGCATACGCGATGCAACCAGGAGTACTAAGATGCATCTGACTCGAGAGACCACTAATGCGGAGGTATGAAGAGAGAGATAAGGTGAGTTCGCATCTATGCCTAACTTGTCAACAAATTAAGATTGAACATCGTAAACCAGCAGTTTACTACAAATTCTCATCTCCATTCCCGAGTGAAATGGAAAGGATCACGATGGATTTCGTGACAAGATTCCTGTGATTACGTAGTGGGACATGATACGAGCATGGGTGATCGAGATGTATCGACGAATCAACCCATTTCCTACCTATCAAGAATAAAGATTCATCGGATAAGTCAGCCCAATTATACTAGAGATTATCGTGATTGCATGGTACGCCGCTCCATTATTTCGCATAGATCCGTGTTTACTCTCATGGTTTTGGCTCAGCTTACGTATCGCCTCGGCACTAAATCGCATTTCAAGATTTGCCATCCACACGGATGGCCAACTGGTGAGAACTATGCTGTGACTTTTAGATGATATGCTTAGTGGCATGTGTTGCGTGGAGTTTAGAGGGAGCCTGGACACCCATCTACCTCATGAGGCTTGCATACACACATTTATCGTGCCGCATTGGAATGGCTCCCTTTATGAGGCTCTTATGGACGGAATGTCGAACTCCAAATCAGTTGGGACGAGGTAGGTGAAAGGAAATTGGGCAGAGGTCCGGAATTGTTCAAGGATCAGATAAGATCAAAGTTATAAGGAATAATCAAAATCACGCAAGACCGATTAAAAGTTGCGCGGACAATCGCCGAGGGAATTCCAAAGTTCGAGGTGGTGGATATGGTATTAAGATTTCCTATGGAAGGCGTACTAAGATTTGGGAAACGTGGAAAGCTGAGTCCACAGATATATTGGGCTTAAGGCAGGATTGTTGAGGAGGATTGGAGAGGTGGTACATCGATTGAGCTAAGCATTCGACCTCGATCGTATCTAATGATGTTTTCCATGCCTTTACAGTTTCCGCAAGGCATACTGCATCTCTTCACACAAATGACAGAGCAACCAAAGGAAATACAGAGAATCCCGGCACGGCCAGGAAACTCAGCCGCGCATCCCCGACCGGGCCGAGAGCAAGTTCGCGAACAAGACTATTCAATGAAGGTACTGTGGAGGAGTCATACTGTGAGAGGAAGCTGGCATGGGAGCATGAGGAGCAGACAGAGGCATTATTCCCATCTCTTTGATGCAGTATTTAATGTTTTAATTTCGAGGGACGAAATTTTTATAAGGAGGGGTGATTGTAAACCCTAACCCGACTAATGTTATAATAGTAGTTTTTGAACTCCGATTAGTGTCCAATGATAGAAACGAGGGTAGATTAGGAATTTAGAAATGCTCTATCGCCATTCGACATGAAGTGGAATTTTCTAAAATTCAAAACCGAATGCCCTAAGGAATAACATTTTCTATTATATCCGAATGGAGGGGGCTGGTAAAGGAATTGTAGAAAATTTCGGGCTTCCAGTGACTTTGAACTGAGATTTAGAAGAGAATAGGAGATTTAAGTGAATAGTGATTTCCTGGACCAAAATCGTGAGCTCATATGGAAATTTTTCTGGTACCAATGGTAATACAAAATGGCTTTGGAATATAATTAAGGTAAGACTAACAAACCGAAATAAAGTGAAACGGAGTCCGCTTGGATAGTTTCCGTGATCCGAACGAATTTAATAATACGCCATTGGTCTGATTATCGATTTTAATGGATTTTAATCACTGTGATTTGTTCAAATTCACTGAAGATTTAGTTAGAATATTTTATGTTCAAATTTTAAATATAGATTTAATTATAGAATATTTCGGTATAATCGGTATAAAAACAAAGAAAAGTGAAACGAGATAAATCCGCATGGTTAATCAGATATTATTGAAATTGTACTTGTGCCAATCAAAATCTTTCTTAATGTATGTTATGATTTAAAGTATAAAATGACTTCAGTTTTTCTGCAAAAATAATCTCATGAGAGTTTTTGGATAAAGGGTAATTCACTTTACAATAACCAATTGAATTCTTGACTTAAGGGCAATTTTGGAAAGTTGGAATTCTAGTGCTAAAATTAGGGATTTAAGTCTACATAGAGGAGATCACGAGGAGAAGGAGAGAAAGGAGAAAAGAGAGAAAAGAAAGGGAGAAAGGAGAAAGAGGAAGAGAAAGGAGAAATCCAAGTCGGGGGAGGTGAGTTTTCTTTGTTTTTCAAGCTTTCTCAAGGATCTTCAAGTGGTAATCAAGGAGAGGAGCCAAAGAAACTCAAGAAACAAGCACGGGAGCGACGTCCACGAGTAGGCACGGGAGCGACGTCCACGAGCCTCGTAGAGACGCTTGACGGGGAGTGACGCGGCTTCAAGGTAAGTGGTTCGCCACTTAAGATCTTTTCCAATTTTATGTAAATGGTTGATGTTGGTAATGAATATGGAGTTAAGTAATCTAAAAAGAAAATATTTGAAAAGAGAGTTTTAGAAGTTTCAAAACAAGTTAGATTTGTGCTTTTGACACTAAGTAAATGTAGTTTTAAAACCCATGTATAATCCTTAAGATATAAAGAGATTTAGCGTTATGTGACGACGCAGAGTAAATTCCGTCCATAGTCGCTCACAATAAAGAAACAAATTAGCACTACGCAACGATGCAGAAAATTCCGTCCGTAGTTGCTCGCTTTCATAGAAAGTATAAGACCGCGCTATGGCGTGCATAATTCCGTAACGAGTTGGCTATTTAGATGGTTTGGTACTCACGTATGATGCGCACCCGCCGTAGTCGCTTCGCAGTTTTAGCACTACACCATGATGCAAGAATTCCGTATTGTAGTTTCTCATGGATGTTTAGCGCCCCTACGTACGATGCGTGCGAAATTCCGTAAACGTA
The DNA here is from genome assembly GCA_016808115.1 of Tetrastigma voinierianum. Taxonomy (NCBI): domain Eukaryota; kingdom Viridiplantae; phylum Streptophyta; class Magnoliopsida; order Vitales; family Vitaceae; genus Tetrastigma; species Tetrastigma voinierianum. The sequence goes on from JAEQBH010008571.1 coordinate 42,621, forward strand.
GTGGCTGAGATGACTTAGTAAGCTCTCAATGCTGGCGTTAGTTTTAAATCGCCTGGGTGATGGTTAAAATAATTAAAGGATATACATAGGGTTTTTGACATAAATTATAAAACAAATGATAAATTGTCATGTTAAGATATGATATCTATCTTCGCTGCACCAACTTTGTTTGTTCATTTTGTAGCTATATATATTCCACTGTGTAAGCATCATGACCGACAGACGCCATCATTTTGTTGCTATATAGGTGGGCGATGACCTAGATGTAAAACTTATGTAATGGGATGGATATGTAATTGAACAACATATATTTAGATTTTGAAATTGTATAATTGTAAATATCTTTTGTAAAATATGTATGTATGTTTGAGAAAAAAAAAACTATTGCGATTAAATTTTGTTGGATTGACTTTATTTTATATTTTGATGAGGACCGAGGTCCTTTATGATCAGAAGGATTGGGAAAATACTGAGTTTAATTTTGTTAAATTGTGTGATTTTTAGCTTCGGGCTTGACCACCGAAAGGCCAAGAGGCCGCTGCATTTTCGCAAATCTAAAAGTGTGATTTTGATATAAAGTGAAAATTTTTATAACCCATGTTTTCCAAAGACAGCTTTTAGCGCTTTAACCCGCTTAGCTTCATGGTAATCATTACCGAGCGAGTCACTGAGGTTACCGCGGAGTAGCCACAGATTTCGTCACTAGGAAGGGGGTCCGCGCTTGTTATCCTGGGATTATATTGGATTGTTAGGGACAGTAAATGCAGTTTTACAAGATACACAGAGCAGTTCCCGCCTCGGTAGGGTATGCCGGTAACCCGACTCCACTTATTCGCTGGCTGACGGTAGGAACGGACCCTCGGTTTTGGGGCTACAAGGATACGATTTTATCTATAGCCATTTTATAAATCAGTAAAATTTAGATGAAGAAAATTAAATAAAACTAAATTAATTATAAATAAAATATTGTTCTTATGACGCCCCAAAACCCGGGGGTCCGTTGACTACCAGTCAACCCGCGGAATATAAGTGGAGGTTGGGTTACCCGACGCCACTTACAGGCACCGGGCGTAGTCCCTTTGTACCTGGGAGCTCACCCATTTACAAACCCGAGATTTGACCTCGTCTCCAAACAATCCAATATATGCAATATATATCCAATACGGCCACTTGGGCCCATAAACAGTACTCAATGTACATACCGACTATGAAACAAACTATATACCCAATAGTTACAAGAGTTAATATTTTTACTCTTAAACAATACATATATTAAACGTAAAGGGTTCTAATACATGTACAACCACCAAAGCCACATCCCGGCTTTCTTCACAATAAATCTCTAGGATGAGCCGTCCTCCTCGCACGCTCCCGTATTCGTAAAATAGCGGGGATCCCACGACGGGTGAGCTAAAGCTCAAGAGGGAGATTCGCCCCAAGTGGGCTACTCACCACCTGGTGCGCGGTAAATGTTCCAGTAAACACACATTCAAGCAAAATGCATGATCCTACTTGAATGTCTACATGACTAACTCGCATCCCGAGTCCATCGACTCTCCTCACACTCGCCTAAGCCTTGTATGAGAATCTATCAGGTTATTATGGACAACTCCTTCCGATGAATATATATCAATTGGGTCAGTCCACGATTGGATATATATATTATCGGTTTGTGGACTAATTCTCCGATGAATAAATATCAACTCCGGGCCGTCCGATACTCTGCTGATATATTATTTAGTTTGACTCACTCCTCCGATAATTGACATTTTAGACTACCCGAACCTTCAGATTCATCCCATGCACTAACTCCTATATTCCTAGGATGTTCCAGTGCATATGGAATGCATGTATGCCAGTTCCAATTCAGTCTAATCACATGCAAATATATAAGCATGAATATACTCGCATAAAAATTAAATCACACAAACATGTTATATAATTATCATTTCACATCAAAATTCAGCTCTCACTAATGTTCAAACACAAGCAATTGGACATTCGAATTACTTAACCAAACACATAATTCTACCGAAAATATATTTTAGAACACTATTTCTGAATAGAAACTCCTCGGTTAGTGGGTCTTGTCTCCCTGCCACGAGGTCTCACAAGTTATTCTCTTTTCTCACAGGTTGCGGCTGACTGACCATGAGCTTAGATTACTCCATTGCAGTTCCCACTACCAACCGGCTAGGTAGCTCAATTGGCAGTGGGAACCACCTCGAATTGGTATCTAAGCCTGTCCTGTGTTCCTCCACGAGGCGTAAAGAAACCCCGTGAGCTGTGGGGATAGCTCCGTGGAAGCGGACCACCCCTCGCCGGGAGTGGGCCAGGTGGGCCCCAGCCCATCACAGTCCGCCCCATCTCTCCCGACAATGTCTGCACCACAGCTATCCCCAGCACTCACAGGGCACCGTGCTCGACCTGACCACAGCCCATTCCGAGGTGTTCCCACCACCAACCGAGCTACCAGCCCGCCTGGTAGCAGGAACTACCCAATGGCACCTAAGCTCATGGTCCCAAACTGAGCCCTCCATGAGGCGAAAGAACCCCGTGAGCTAGGGGATAGCCCGTGAATTGACACCAACCCTCCGTCGGAGCGGGCCAGCGAGGACCCGTGATATAAGGCTTTTTGTAAGGCAACCACTCTCCGACGAGGGGTGGTCCACCAGCCAGCCCCTGTCAGGCCGTGGGACCTCCGACCATGAGCTAGATACCATTCGAGTAGTTCCCCACCACCAACCGAGCTACTAGCCCAGCTGGCAGCCGGGAACCACCGACGGCATCTAAGCCTCATGGTCCCGTGTTCGAGCCCACTCGAGGCGAAAGAAACCCCCGTGAGCTGTGGGAGGCCTGTATGGACCACCCTCGTCTGGGAGGCCAGGGGTGGGGCCCTTACAAAAATTCACCCGCTGAGGTAGTTCCTCCCACTCACCAACCGGCTACTTAGCTCAGCTTATGCTGAAAGATCGTCTTATTTCAATATGTCCCTTTGGTCTCGGGGTTCGAGCCTCACTGAGGCGAAAGAAAAGGGCAAAGGACATGCCCCTATAGCTCAAGTGAAGGACCACCCCCCCACCTGAGCGGGCCAAAGGGGGCCCTACAAAAAGCCGCCTTTATTACCGGGTTCACTCGCCCGGACGGGGAAGATATCACAGCCAGTCTCCTGAGTCACAGGCGTCAGTAATGGGACCATGAGAAGAACATTCGAGGTAAGCCCCACCACCAACCGGGCCACTAGCCCGCCTGGCAGTGGGAACCACCGGCCGGGTACCTGCTCATGGTCCCGGTGTTCGAGCCCACCTGAGGCAAAGAAACCCCCGTGAGCCAGGGGATAGCCTCGAGTATGGACACACTCCGCCTGAGCGGGCCAGGTGTGGGCCATTACAACAGTGTTCCAGCTGGTAAGGGAACCACCTCGAATGAAGTACCTAAGCTCATGGTCCCAAAGTTCGAGTCTACCTGAGGCGAAAGAAACCCCGCTGAGCTGGGTGGGGATAAAATTCAGAATCGACACCAACCCTCCGGGTCTGAGTGGACCAAAGGGGGTGAGGACCCGTGATATAAGGCGCCTTTGTGTTCATCAGCACTCACCCGACGAGGTGGTCCCACTCACAGGTTATAGGGCAGGCGTCCCATGCCCTGCCGCCGTGAGAGTCAACTCAAGACAAAGGGACATGTTGAGTCGGAGTCTTCACTACCAACCGAGCTACTAGCTCAGCTTGGCAGCGAGTGCTCCCATTTCAATATGTCCCTTTGGTCTTGGGTTCGAGCTCTCACGAGGCGAAGAAAAGCGCGGCATGGGACATGCCCCTATAGCCTATGAGTGGGACCACCCCGTCGGAGGGGGCTGTGGTGGGGCCCTTACTACTATTCCCGAAAATCATTGAATCAACTGCTTCACCTTGTGAACTCCGCAACTAATTCGCCATTGCCGGCCCAACGCATACCAAAACAAGTATCTAATACACAATTAGACAAAATGCACTCAAACAGCTCCCTAGCAGCAATGGTGGAGCACTACCGGTCGCTTCCACTTTTCTTCCAAAATTTTATGTTCGGTCCTAAGCTCGGGATCGATCAAACTACCTCACGGCCTCATTCAACCGAAACATTAGTAAAACATTTAAATGGGAGTAAAAACTCAAGTAGGGAGAAAATTCTACCTCTTGGAGTTTGAGGAAACTCCACAAATCCGGGGTCCACGCGTAGCCATCTCCGCGTAGAACGTTTTCCCTTCTTGCTCCGTCGAAATCCAACGATCCGATTGCCCGGGATCTTAGAGAGAAGGAGGACCTTCTCACACTAAAAATCTCCATTTTCGGTCTTCTCCACCACCGGACCTCCGCTCCCACCCACGTTTTCTTTGTTATTTGAAGAAGACAAAACACTATTTAGTGTTTTGTCTTATTATCCAACTTAATAATTTAATTAATTCCTCTTTCACTGTGATTACATTCTGCACTACTCGCCAGCCCATTTTCATCCTTTTCTACTCATGCCACTTATGGTACATGAGACAGTATATATGTGACTCATTACATCACCATTTTACTTCAAGACCAAACCCGATGCCTCAAAACGTGTCAACTCCGACCGCCCCGAATATTACTTAAATTTTACGTGCTAACTGGATTTCGCGATGATTCCAACGGAAACTGCCACATCCGATATCTAGAGAATTAATTACGGATTTTTAAATCGAAATCACAATTTTGAAATTGAAATTACGATTTGAAGTTTCTTTATTCCGTAAATCGAATTTCTTTGGCCTTACGTCTATATCGTGAATTAGAAAACTAAACGTAAATTTTCATTGAACGTAACAAATATAGTTTTCTTAATTCATATATCATCTCTATAGTAAAATTTGCAAGAGCTTAAAAAAACTAAGTGCTTGTTTGATTCTTGTTTTGAAAACTATTCATAAGAATAGTTTTTGAAAAAATAGAAATATTCTCTTAATACTGTTTTTCAGAACAATAAAATAATGGAAACTAAACTTGTTTTTTGCATGTTCTTTATTTTTTAAAACAAAAAACAGTTTTTAAAAACAATAACCAAAATTACTTATAATTCTAAAATCATTTTTTTAATGATACCTGAGGGAATGGGAACCAAAATAATAATATAATATGCCGAAACTAAAAGAAAAGAAATACACATCAAAATAAAAAATCAAAATGTATGTGAATTTAATTACCTGATTCCCAATGGATGCCCGCAATTTTTTTTTCACGTCCCTGGTATATTTATAAAGCTGGAAAGTTTTCTAATTCTAAAATATTTACTTTTTCAAGAATCAAATAATTAATTTGAAAACAATCACAATCTTTGGAATTAAAAATATAGAAGAAATCAAATTAGTAGTTTTAGCCATGTGGACAATCAAATTAGCAGTTAAAAAATATTATTTTCTTAATTTGATTTTAGCCATTGCAAAAGTTCTACCACCGTAAATAAATACTTTACCAAACTTGAACATCTCCCAATAATTTGAATTTATATTTTAGGGATTTAAAAAAAATGGAATTCTATTTAAAAAAAAATCTAATTCAACTTCTTAAATATATGTCAAATTAGCAGTTAATTCTTTTTCCTTTTATGTCAAATTCTGTATCTTAACTTCTAAATTTCAAAAAAGAGAAAATTCATCTATATTTTTATTTGTGTCTAATTCTTAATTTTTATTTCCTATTTTAGTATTCCATTGTTATTCAACTTCCTTATTTATATCAAATTCGTTTTCTTAACTTCTTAAATTTCAAACGAGATAATTATTCTATATCCTCGTTTGAGTCAAATTTTTATTTTATTACCTATTTAAAGTAAATATCATTAAATTTTTTTAAATATTTGTACGTCTAGTCAATATTTCCCCACTCATCAACCTCTTCTAAGTGAGATACTTTTCAACCTCTTCTAAGTGATATACTTTACCTAGGGGTGGGCAAAATAACCAAAGAAACCATAACGACCGAAAAACCAAATCAAAATCGAACTAAAAAAATAGGTTAACTGAATCAAACGGTTCGGTTCTGGTTTTTGTTTTACACAAATCTCGATTTCGATTTACAAAATACAAAAACAGTGATTTCGGTCAACCAATATATATATATATATATATATATATATATATATATATATATATATATATATATATATATATATATATATATATAATAGGTTTCTTAGCTTATGTGAGTTGTGATTTCCATTTCTATCCGTCAATTTTTGATTTCTTTTTTTCTCTCCAAATGCTTTTACTATTTTTTTCTTCAAACCACAAAAGCTTGTAGGCTTTGACTTTCTGACAGTTTATTTTTTTATTGAAGCTGTTAAAACATGCTTGATTAAAAAGTCGTGATTAAATCATCTAATCTCATGCTTTATATATTATTTATAGATATTATAAATGCACAAGTGTCATGGGATCAAGAAATGAATAGATTGTATTTATTTTTTCTTTACATTTTTATTGTTTTATAATAATTATTATAATTTGAACTTTGATATGATTATGAAATTGCAAAGTTAGTTTTTAATTATGGTTAATTGAAAATCGATATATGGTTAACCGAATAAATGATTAACTGTGATATTTGGTTAACTATATTATGCAGATTTCGTTTATATAAATAACAAACCAAAAATCGACGATCGGTTTTTATTTTATGCCACGGGTTTACAACCGAACCATGCCCACCCCTACTATACTACCCGTGAGTAGTATATCTATATATATTTATAAAGTCGAAAGTTTTCAATTCTAAAATATTTTAATTTTTTCCAGAATCAAATACTAATTAATTTGAAAACAATCACAATCTAAAAACTTATTCAATATTACAAGAATTCATTTTATAATCCATTAGATATTTTGAGATAAATATATTTTAAACTTATAAAAATAATCTTCGACTAAAATATAGAAGAAATCAAATTAGTAGTTTTTTTCGTGCTAATCACTTTTAATACAATGTAGTAAACTATCATTCTGGGACTCGAACCCTCCACATGTGTGACGCCCTAAACCTAGGGGTCCCATTGACAACCCGTCACTTCAAGCTGAAATACCCGTGTGGTACGACTCCCATCTCGATACCACTAGATTGAGTCCTGCAAGGACGCAAAGATATCAGCCCATCAGGACTAGGTATAGTCAAGTACGTGGTGATGAAGGTCAATATTCATGCACACAAATGATAGCCTTGATATAGGGACTCGTCAGGGTTCCCAGCCGACCGATTCGAGAGAGGAGATCCTTAAGAAGTTCTACTACTCTCGCTTTTGGTTGCATCCGCGGCACAAAGATGTACCGTGATCTTCGCTGTTAGACATCGAGCTTTAATGAAGCAACACGCTTGAGATTTTGTTCGACGGTGTCTCAATGGTTAGCAACAAAGGCCGAGCATTAGAAGCTAAACAGTATACTTCCGCCACTGGAGGAACAGTGGAAAGGAGCACGTCACGATGAACTTTGTGACCCACTTGCCACCGACACCGTGGAGGCTCGATGCGGTGTGGGTGATAGTGGACCAGCCCACTAAGTTGACATATTTTCTAGCAAAGGGATGACTCACATCGAGGAATTCCACCATTGCATTAGAGAGATTGTCTGATTACATTGAGTGTCGGGATTTCATCAGACGTGGGATGTGGACCCTAGGGTTTACGGCTACACAATTTTGGAAGAGTTTCCAAAAGGCTATGGGGGAGACCGACGATGAGCAATCAAGGCTTCATCCGTAGACGATGGTCACCGAGAGAACAATAGGAGTGAGGACATACGCGAGCATGTATCCTAGATTCAAGGGCAGCTAGAGAGCACTTACCTTAGTGGACTGGCCACAAACAACAGCTTATCGCGAGTATACATATGGCACCCTATGAGACCTTATAAGGGAGGCCATGTCGATCCCCGATTTGTTGGACATAGGTGGGAGAGAGTTCCATAACTGGTTCGAATATTATTAGAGACACCTCTGAGAAGGTCGGTGTGATACGGAAGTGTCTCCTCACGGCTTAGAGCCGACAGAAGAGCTACGCCGACAGACGGTGTCGACCTCTAGAGTTTGAGGTGGGTGATCATTTCTTCTTTAAGGTGATGCCTAAGAGAGGAGTGGTAAAATTCGGCAAGCGAGTAAGCAATACGAGGTATATCATCTCTTCGAGATACTCGAGAGGGTGGGCACAAAGGTGACGCATGGCATTATCGCCGAGTTTATCGTGTGTCCATGAGGAATCCACGTCCATGCTCCTAAGTATACTCCGTGATCCAAATTTCACGTAGCGGGATTAGGGAGAGATTATTGTTGATATAGATGGGACCTTCGAGGAGGGACCATTGCGTATCTTGGATAGTCGGGATCAGGTATTGTGACACAAGACCGTGCGACTAGTGAAAGTGTTGTGGCAACACCGAGGAGTGCAGGAGGCAACTTTGGAACACAAGGACACGATGCAGGCCACCTATCCTTTCTCATTTGAGGATGAAGGTGAGTTATCTAAAAATTTGGTCGCTCCATTTCTCCTCTTACCTCGTCTGCTGAAAAGGGGCGCCCGGGCATCTCGGTTCAACCCTACCGGAATCTGCTTCGAGGCGCCGCCGTCATCCGTAACCGGCAACAGCCGAAGAGTCACCGCTAATGCGCAGAGAAGAAGAGCAACCCGGACCCATGATGAAAATAAATAATGAAAGCAGAACTTGGCCAACCTAACCCTAGCGCCTCGTCGTATCGCTCGAAAAGAGACTAAGGAGATAGAGACGCAGCGGACCCAAGAGTACAATAGAAAAAGCTATCCCAAGAAAGACACCAGAAAAAGACTGTGCAAAAAAGGTTCAGACAGAAGACTAAGAGAGAAGAAAGTCCGAACTCGCTAAAGGCAAAGAAAAGGTCTCAAGATCAGAGGCACACAAGACAGAGGATATCTGTGAAAGAAACAGAAGGAAACTGAAAGGAGTGGGAGAAGTGAGCGCGAAAGCCGAAGAGTCATCATTATCACAAGACATATGACGGCGACTAAGCCCTAACTAACCCAGCCCCGAGCAGACACGTGGAAATTGCACCCGATGCGAGAAACGTTACAGCCCTTGCCCACATACACCGTACACAAGGGTTGGGGGGCAACTGATAGGGTTTGAAAAATAAGGCTCACAGGCCCACTCGCCAGGCCCAAGAAAGAGGCCAGCCCAACGAAACACCCAGGTCCCTAGCGATAACCAAAAATGAGAGCCCAGTCCACTTATCCCAAATGATGAGAACATGGGTAGTTGGGAAAGCTAACGGCCCACAAATCAAGCCAAATCTCATAGATAAGGGAATAGAATAATTCCAATAACATATTATCCAAAGAAATCTAACTAAATCTACCGCTAGGAAAGTAAGATAATCTACAATATTACAAATTTCATCAAACGGATCCCACCAATAAGGACATAAATAATTCCGTGATAGAGTCAGACTTTCTATATCCATAATCAAACTGGAGCATCAAGAAAATATCCCATCTAATGGGAAAGAATCCTAATCACCATCCAACTGGTGAAACATCTACTATAAATACAAGGCCACCCCATTGGTGAAAGGTACGCAAACATACGCAACACATTCGCCCTCTAAGCAATCCATCTTTTCTCTCAGGAAAGAACTGACTTAGGCATCGGAGCGGCCACGAGCGAAGCCCTCGCCGACCCTCCTTCTTTCTTGTTTTTGCAGAGGAGTACCATGTCCAGAGCCTGCAGACCAGCATTGCAGCAATCCTACTTCAAATTTCGACCATTCAGAGGCTCGCAGACCACCGGCTGCAGTCTGTGATCCTACTAACGACCCCCTACACGCCCAAATTCCCGCTCCTGCTAAAAAGGCATCATCAACTTCCACTATGCATGCAAAAGTCTTTCTCATCTCATTAATTTCGACCAACTTTTTCTTCGACTTGATTCTCATCGTCAATGATAATGGACATTACACATTTTGCAGGAAAGTAACCAATTCCTTCCCATGAAAAAAAAAAATTAATTTACATATTTCATCCTTATTCACATTCAGCTCAATTAATCTATATATTAAAAATCGCCCTTTTAAGTCTTAATTTCTATCCATTCCCCCGTGATGCTTTGAGTCACCCTGTTGCTTTTTGTCAAATATGAATCCCACATCGGTTTGATGTGGGATTTTCTTCTTTTTTGTTTCCTATGGTGCGGCCACCTCTTCTCTAAATGACACCTCTCCCCTCCACTTAAGCAAGACAGAATGCCCAATTGTTTTGGGTATTATTTTTGCCTCAATTTCTAGGAAATTGATTTGTGGTCTTAAGTTTGTAATTTCTTTTCATTAGTGGGAGTTGTTCGTTGGACGCCGAGGATCGAGGCTATCAGCGAACCTCGTTACTTCGTGTTCTTTTATTTGTTATTATTTTCTGCTTTAGCTGTTATTATTTTGTATCGTTGTTTTCACGTATTTCACGAGAGTACTATTCATATGAATAAGAATATTTGTTAATTCGGGGGAAAAACTAACCCGATTTTCCCAACACTGGCATCGTGTGCCATGTCCTACCAGTATTCGTGGTTGCAAGTGTTATCCGATCTTCCATATATCATAAAAGGTTCCTTTCGGGGCTTTGGCATTTTTCATAGTTTCCGAAAGTATGCCTGCGGGTCAGCAGCCTATTCGATCTTCCACATCATAAAAAGACTTATCGAGATATCGACATTCCGTAGTGACAGCTATTTGTTGTAGAAATGCTCTAATTTGAATACGGCACTATCAACTCTACAATCGATGATTCTCATCAAGATCAATGGTGACTAATACCAAATTTGATGTGGAGAAATTTGATGGAACCAATAACTTTGGCATGTGGCAGCAGTGAGCGTAGGATGTTCTTTTCAACAGAGCTTGATGTTGTAATTAGAAGAAAGGTACTGTAAGATGTTGATGAGAAAGATCGACAAGAATCAATCAAGTAAAGGGGCATGTGGTACGATTCGAATTGCGGTCTCCAAGGAGCCAACATCCGCTTTATGAGAGACGTTGCAAGCAAGTCAGGAAGGAGCTAAAGACAAGTTCATGAAGAAGAGCACAGAGAACAAGCTCTATACGAGAACGAGTCAGACTGCCTGCAGATAAACTGTGCACTACTATGAATGATCACATCACCGCATTTATTCATTAGTAACCGATGATTGAATTTAGATGAGAAAGTAAGTGATGTTTATAAGGTTTTGATATTGTTAGCTTCCCTTCCCGATGAATATGAACATCTTATTGTTAGTATTGATCGGGGAAAGAAACAATAACCTTTAAAGAAGTAACTAAAAGCCTCGATTCTAATGAGATAAAAAAAGATAAATTAGAACACAGAGCTCACCGGTGAAGCCCACACTGCCTGAGTATCGTAATCAAAGCCGAAACCAGGGAGAAGTGGAAGATCTCGCCTAAAAGGAAAACTTGGTAAAGATGAATGTGCCTGTCGTAAAATAAAAAAGGGTATCGAAGAAAGACTGTCTGCCGTATAAAAGAAAGGAAATGGTGCATCCGAAGCATGTGTGGTCAAGATGATAAGTCAGATTTTTCACTGGCTTGTGTGTCATTAGTGACTAGTACTGATGAATGGTTGTGTGATTCAGCTTGCTCATTCCATATGTGTTTCATAAAGGAGTGGTTCTTCAACTTTACGGAACTTGATGGTGGCGTTGTCCATCTGGCAGACAATCAACCTTGCAAGGTAGCTGGGATCGGTTCAATCAGTTTGAAGAATCATGATGGGTCGACTAGGTGTTGATGCATGTTCTGCATATCTGCTTGGAAAAGAATCTCATCTCTTTGGGAACCTGATTCAAAAGGTTTCACTATCATTCCCGCATACGGATTCAAAGGTTTCGTGAGCACTTGTGGTGATGAAAGGTATCAAGAGAAACAACTCGTATCTTTATCAAGGCGACAAAGAAGGGGGGACAAGAGCCAGCCAGATCTAGGCAGACAAAGTAGCCGAGATGTCCAGTTATGCATATGAGACTCGACATGCCGGAGAGAAATCTTTGCAACCAAGGTGCAAGGATTATTGAAAGGTGCAAAGACTTGTGTCGGATTTTGCGAAAGCAATGTGTTATGGGAAAGCAAAAGAGGGTGAAGTTCTAAGACCGCAATCCATAATAATCGGCGTATATCGATTATATTCAATACGCATCGACAAAATTCAACCAAGACGGCTTCCTCGGGAGGTAAACATTACTTTGTTACATTTGTTGATGACTTCCATAAGAGTTTGGGTGTATAATAAATCCAAGATGAGGTGTTTGAAACATTGCATCTAAGAAAATGGTGGAGAACCGCATAAGAGGAAGATTGGGTACCCGATCCGACATCGGTACGTAATATCGAAATGATCAATTTTCGATATTCTGTAAGAAGGAAGGCATATCTCGGCACTTTACAGTTAGAGATACACCGCAGCAGAATGGGGTGGCAGAACGCATGAATCGAACCTTGCTGGAGAAAGTTTTATGTATGTCGCTCCACGCCGCTCATTGGGCAAACGTCATCGAGGCCGTTATGTATGCAAGTTATCTCATTAACCGTCTACCATCACCGCACTAAATGGTAAGACCCTTGAGGTATGGTCTGAAAACTCGCAAATGATTATGATACTTTACGCTGTTTGTCTCCACCGCTATTATCATGTAAAGGAATCAAGTCGAATCTAAGGGCCAAAAAGGCATTGTTTATGGAGTTACCCTGTCAAGGGATACCAACTCGTGTCTCATCTTCAAGAAAATTATTTCTAGCAGATGTTACTTTTGATGAATCCGCCATGTTGAAGAAGGTAACAAAAAGATGGTAGCGTCGCAGAACACTTTCGCCAGCCTGCAGGGAAGACTCCGTTGGTGGGAGTTTACTAAAAACAGTGGAGTTTCAGACGACTTCAGCTAAACCAGTTGAAGACCAGCAGACAGATCATGAAGCAGATGTTGAAGAGGAAGAGGTTTCAAACGAAGAACCTCAGCAGCAACAGGATTTACCAATTGCCATCAGAAGGCCAAGAAGAGAGATTAGGAAACCCGCTTCTATTTGGAAGATATGGTGGCGTATGCATTTCCGCAGTAGAAGAAGGTATACCTCGACTTTTCACAAATAGTAGTCCGTGATAAAGAAATGTGGAAGAAAGCCATGGATGAAGAAATGCGCCCCTGTGAAGAATCACACTCGGGAAGCCAGCTAGACTACCAAAGGGAAAGAAGGAAATTATCGTAAATGGGTTTACGCCGTAAAGAAGGATTTGCAAGAACGATGCTGCTAAGGCAAGATCAGAAGCAAGGCTATGTCAAGGAGGGAATTCATCATACGAGGTATTTTCTCCGTTGTGAAACATTCCTCCATACGTATTTTGTTAGCCTTGGTAGCACTTTAATATGGAACTAGTTCGTTTTGACGGAAGACAAAGATTCTTGCATGGTGATTTGGAGGAGGAAATCTATATAACTCACCAGATATTTCAAAGTTGTCGAAAAGAAAATTGGCTCAGAAATTGAACAAATCGTTATATGGTTTGAAGCAATTTCCAAGGCAGTGGTATAAGCAATTTGATTAGTTCATGATAGGCCAGAACTACACCGCATACTTTGATCATCAGGTGTATTTCCGCAAGCTGCCGTGATGGATCTTCATATACCTCTTGTATGTTGATGACATGTTGATAGCATCAAGGAATCAAGGGGAGATATGCAAATTGAAGGCCCAACTGAGCAAGGAGTTCGAAATGAAAGATCTGGGTGAAGCCAAGAAGATTCTCGACATGGAAATAGCGAGAGACAGACATAGGGGCACACTTTGTTTAACCTGCATGATTCAAGAAGGTACTACAACGCTTTGGTATGTCCGGGAAGACCAAACCCGTAAGTACCCCAATTTGCTCCTCATTTCAAGCTAAGGCTTCCACAAAGTTCAAAGCATTTAAGAGAACTAACATATGTCAAAGGTTCCTTATTCAAATGCAGAGGGTAGCTTGATGTATGCTATGGTGTGTATTAAAGGCCTCGACATTTCACATGCGCTTTGGATTGTGAGCAGTACATGCATAATCCCGAAAAGAACATTGGCAAGCGCTGAAATGGATTCTGGGCGCATTCAAAACCTTGGGATGTTGGCTCGATATCGAGAAGGATGATATGGTCATCGCATGTAGTCGATACCGCGATTCGCATTATGCCGGGTGATCTTGATAAACTTAGATCAACTAATGGGTTATGTGTTTACTTGCAAAAGCACCAGCTAGTTGGAAGTCTACTTTATACGATAAAGGGTCTTGTTCACGATGGAGGCAGAGTATATGGCAATCACTAAAGTAGTTAAGGAAGCAATATGGCTACAAGGTTGCTTCATGACTGGGTGTTGGCCGAAACAAAGTTACGTGTTTCAGACACTCGAGCGCTATTCATATTTAGCGAAGAACCAAGTTTATCATGCACGGACGAAGCATATTGATGAGGCATCATTTTGTATGAAATCACATTGAAGTTAAGGTGGAGTCTTAGTTCAAGATCAAGACTGAAGGATAAATCCTCGCAGATATGTTGACTAAGGTGGTGACAACAATCAAGTTCAATAATTGTTTAGACTTGATCAACATTGTAAAGTTTGATTAAGGCTGTTGAGCGCATTTAGAGGCGCGGCGCTTTTGCTAAAGAGAAGTTTCGAGATGGGATTCGACATTTGTCGAAGGTGAGATTTGTTGTTTTTGTCAATATGAATCCTACATTGGTTTGATGTGGGATTTTCTTCTTTTGTTTCCTAAAGGCCACCCCCTCTACCCCCCTTTTCTCTCTCTAAATGACACCTCTCCTCCACTTAAGGCTATTTGTATTGCCCAATTGTTTTGGGTATTTACTTTTCATTTCAATTTATTAGGAAATTGATTTGTGGTCTTAAGTTTGTAATTTCTTTTTCATTAGTGGGAGTTGTTCATTGACGCCCGAGGACGTAGGCTATTGCCGAACCTCGTTAAATTTCTGGTGTTCTTTATTTGTTATTATTTTCTGCTTTAGCTGTTATTATTTTGTATCAGTGTTTTGCCGGGTATTTCCGTTGAGAGTACTATTCATATGAATAGTAACATTTGTTAATTTGGGGAAAAACTAACCCGGATTTTCCCAACACACCCCCACCCTGAATTAATTAACGGGCAAAGAAAGCGAGAAACTCAGCTCAGCTATGGTGATGGAGATCAGTTTCTTGCCTAGTTTATCATGTCCAGAATACCAAAAGCAGGCATTTCTCCAGTTTAAGTCCTCCGTTCTTGCTAATATTGCTCATTCACTCAACAGCTCCGCTCTTAAGTTGCAGTCATGGAATTTAAGTTCGGATTGTTGATTCCGAGTTCGGATTGTTGTGGATGGGATTTTGTTGAATGCAGTATTGAACATACTTCAAACAATTCAACTTCAAGAGTTGTAACTATTCTCTATCTAAGAGAACTTTTTTGGGACCTGTCACCACAGCCCAGGGAGGAATCCAGTATGTTTGCACCCTTTTTCACAACAGAAGCTTGTTGGAGCTCCACATCTCACACAACAACATACAAGGTGAAATCCTTGGAGATGGATTAGCTAATCTCAGCAATTTGGTCCATCTCAGGATGCACGAGAATAACTTGAGTGGATCCATTCCTCCTCAACTCTTTCACTGACTACCGCCAAGAGATTCTATCTACGATAATTCTTAGTGGAGATCAAGTCATCCCTGAAGAAGAAACTGGAAACCTTGCGACTGATTTGCCGGAATCAGACTCTCAGTAAACAAATTTTCAGATGCCACGCTTCGTTATGTAGTTTTGTGTTTGAAGGGGTTAGAACTTAGAATACTTGGACTTGAGCCATAATGATTTATCCATGGAAATACCCACTGAGATTGGAAATTTACTACCTAACATCTCCTATTTGTGGTTGAGTAACAACCGGTTGACTGGTGGAATCCCCTCGTCCATGGGAAAACTAAGCAAGTTGAAAGCCCTTCATATGGAGAACAACTCTAACCGGAGAAATTCCATCCTGGTCGTTCGATTTCAAGGGCCTCCAAGATTTGTATGTTGGAGGAAACCGTGGTCTAATTTGGAATAATAATGTCAATGCGGATCAGATAGCACCAAATCCCAATCTATTTGGATTGTCTCTGAAATCTTGTGGTCTTGTTGGAGATGTTCCAAAGTGGATTAATTATATCCTAACGTCTCTTTATTTTCTGGATTTTTGTGAGAACAAGCTCCAAGGTGCATTTCCACAATGGTTTCTTGAGATGAGATCACTTCACTTTTTGATTCTTTCGGACAATGAACTCATAGGTTCTCTTCCACCTACTTTTTTTTCTCGACTTTATGATCTAGAAGTGCTTGCCCTCTCATGGAACAATTTATCTGGGGAGTTGCCAAAAACCATCGGAGATGCAACCTTCTCAGCTGTCCTTGCCCTAAGCAAGAATAACTTTTTCGGGCCTGTTCCTCAATACCTCATCACTGGTTCATACCTACAATTACTGGATCTATCTAGAAACAAATTTTCTCTTCCTTTCTAGCCACCCTCGAATGAGTACAACTACAACTTGCTTATGACGATTTCTTAGGACAAGTTCCAACTTCCTTCTAGAGAAACAACATTTCTAGCATCGTCTAAATAAGTTATTTGGGGGCTTTCCACCTTTCAACTTAACCAACTTGTATAACCTTGAATGCCTTGAACTTCAAGACAACAATCTTATTGGTGAGCTCCCTAACTTCCTCTCCCAAATCTTTACACTAAAAGTTCTAAACCTGCGAAATAATCACTTTCAAGGTTTAATCTCTAAAAGTTTGCAACTCCTCAGAATCTTCAAATTCTTGATGTCTCAAACAACAACCTAACCTGAGAAATCCCCAATGAGCCTGCACCTTGTTGGAATGATTAATGAGCCAAATCCACCATCACCCATACTCTTTGGCACTCATTATTGATTTTACCTCAAGATGGTCAAGCCAATCCTCCCCGAGTTTAGGAGTTAACAATGAATTGAAGAAGTCAAAGGCATCTCCACCGACAAACTTAACATGTACACTTTATTAGACTTCTCAAATAACCAACTCTCTGGCTAGATTCCAACCTTGTTGGGTGCTCTCAAGGCTTTGAAGTTACTCAACATATCTTGCAACAAACTTTCTGCGAAGATACCCACAAGTTTGGATGATTTGGAGAATATAGAGACAATAAACTTGTCCCACAACAACCTCTCTGGTTCAATTCCTCCGAAGCTCACAAAGTTGCAACAACTTACCATTCTAGACATGAGTAACAGTGGAACTTCAGTTTTAAAGGTGGCTTTGACTCCCTCTCACCACCAGCACTAACAAAGACACAGGAGCCATGGCTCTTATGGAAAGGTGTGCCCAATAGGGTTGTTGTTTAGCAATCGGAATAATGGTTCATATGGGGTATTTTACACTACCACCACCTTCCAAGCCACTAACATCGCCACACCGTCAATCGAGTGAGATACGCACTGCACTAAATCGCTGGAATATTGTTCGATGCAGTCGGGTCTCCACCCAACCGTGAATTTGATAGAATGATGAAGACATTTGGTTAAATATAAGTATTTTATGTAAAGCAGAATAGGTCGCTAGTGGTATTAGCAAGAAACTTTCTGAGTGAAATGTATTAGTGCATTTTCTATATTCATGTCATTTAGGTGCATAAGTTTATTTTTATTATAAATGTTCTACTTGGTCTCCTTTTAAATGCATGTATTTTTCTTCTTTAATTCACCATCACTTGTAAGGGGTCTAGTTCTATTCAATTTGTTATAAATACGCAAATCTACATCATTTTTACTTAGTTTGAATGCTTAAAAACATATAATATTAATTTTTTTAACGATATAAAATCAATTCATTAGTTAGCACAATTCGGAACTGTGTCCCTATTCCAACCATTTATCTAAATCAATTTATCCTCTAATAACCAGATAAGTGCTTTTTAAGGTTACTTTAAAAAAAAAAAAAGTTATATATTAAGGTCTTCTGGTTCAAAAGTAAACAATAATTATAAAATTGGAAAAGGGTCCTTGCACTATGTCCTAAAAATCAATCACAGCTGGATACCCATTCTTTTTCATGCTACAAATAGTACTATATTCTTTAGCAATGGTTTAGCTGATCACCACGTTCAAACTATTGTCACCGTAGAGTCACATGTGCCCATACTAATAAATCAATTAAATTTGGAACAAAATAATGCGTGTCTTCCATGTCTTGATTAGGGTTGGTAAAATTTGACTATATCCGTGAACATAATATGGAATTGATACGATTGTGGGTTTTGATTGAGTATAATCGTGTTTGAATTAAAATCGTGTTTATCAAACGGGTTATTTGTGTCAATTCACATGAATACCGACTCCACTCCATATTGACTCATGAAGTTATTATGTTAATTACATTTAACCTAGATTTACCCATTATATACATGTTTTATGTTACATATTGATGAATTAATATAATATATTATTTGAACTACCAATTAATAAATCCGTACACATGTCTAATCTTACTACACAATTACTAATCATCATGTTCGACTTTGATATTTCCAACCTGCCATATTTGTAGTTATATGTCATTGACGAATACTATTGAAAACATGTTATTGACACGACTCGTGAACACGAATTGCAACCCCTAGTCCTGATCTTGATGGACTCACCCTCCCACCACCATGAACTAAGACACCAAAGAGCCATTATTCTTGTAAAACCCGCGAAAAATTCAATTTTTTAAAAAAGGGTAAAACGGCAATTTCGGTTGGAAACCGAAAATTTTCTAGATCTTGCATGATGAAACGGACTTCACCGTTGAATTCGTCTTGTGAAATCTAGTTACCCAAGTAATTTCGTTTGATTTCTGGGGACAAATAAATTTTATGTTTTTGAGGCAACTAGGCCTGGGGTGGACACTTAATGCATGTGACACATGGCACTAGGGATGAATGACCCATAAGTTGAGCCATGTGTCGAAGTTGAGGGGAGGAAGGGAAGGTGGAGCCCTACTTGAGAGATAGGAACAAACAAACAAAAAGAAAAATCAAGAAAAAGGGAAAAATGAGACGTGGCATGGAGGAAAGTGGGGGGAAGTTTCCCCCACTTTTGATCAATTCGGTGAATGAGAATAAAAAATGGAGAAAGAAAAGAGAAAAAGAAAAAGAAAGGAGAGGAGAAGGGAAACGGAGGAGAAAGAGGAAGGGGAAGAAAGGAAAAGGAAAATTTTTCCGTATTCCGATGGTCGTTTCGACAAATCGAGAATTGGGCCGTCCACGTAACGAGCTACTCAGGTACCAAAATCAGAGAGTTTTTTCAAACTCCAAGAGGTAGGGAATTTTCCTACTCGTGTTATTTCTAGTCTAAAGGTCATTTAATGGCATGGGGTTCTTTGGGGTCGTGGAGCTGTCAGGCATTTCGGGCCCCAAAATTTTCGACTAAATATCGACAGCTGACCTGCTGGCAACCCCGACGCAAGTATTGGTTTTTATCCTAGGACTGGTGTCTTTGGGTTTTGGTTATGTGTTAAGAGTTTGGGGCTGTGTTTGGCAAAATTCTAGAAAAGGAAAATTAATCAACCGGATCAGTTCAGGGGTGTTGAGGTCAGATAAATTATATGTTGACTTGAGAGTCTCAAATCAGACATCTTTGTGTTATTGGTAGTTGAACATGTTGTTTGTGTGAAAAAGTCTGCGTTGATATATTTATTTGATGAATTGACATGACATACATGATAGATGTGAATTATATGTAGAAAATATAATTATCCACGATTTGGTAATGTCAGATGTAGCTCTCATTATGTGCATGTAACATGATATGACATGAAATGGCATCTCCGTATTTTATACTACGGGACATCGCGCTGAGTCAGCGCGTATGTGCATGGTGATGGTTATTCACCATCCTTGGTGAATGGGGTGGCTAGTTCTGAATGGACAACATCCAAATCTGAGACTCACCTACTGCATAATATGAAAAAGGGAAAAATAAAAATAAATACATGTGTTCGAAGGAGCAAGATGGGTAGATCCCCACCCCCCAAGGTGAAAGACCCACACCATTCGCTAGCTAAAGACATCACCGGGCCGTGAAAGACCATAAAAATGTTGGAAAGGCGCTGGCGTCCCAAGGGTAAACCAAAATCCGTGGTCCACAAATGCGTAACACAATGTGATTTGATGAAATCAAAATGAACATTGGAGGATTTTCTAACGGGTCTTCAGTTTCAAAAACAAAATATTTTGTTTGAATAAAAGAGTCATTGCGAAACACTAATGATAGGTTTTCACATTCTGGCATTTGCATGTGTGAGGGAGTCGAATGATCAGTTATGGGCATGATGAGTCTCATCTCTTATTCATGACATGAAATATTCCATAGGATTGCATTTTCCGTATGGAATACGGTATTAATGTGTGCGTAAGGCATTGCATGTGTGCACTTAGCGGGAGAAGGATAGGAGAATTTCACCGGGACATTGCCTGAACCCATCATGGGAAAATATTTTCGCCATCGGGTGGTACACAAAGGGATGAAACACGTCCAAAGCCTATAGTTGTCAAATACAAAGTGTTTTAAATACAAAATTTTTGTTGAATACAATCATCTTTTTCAAAATGTGGGGGATTGTTAGTAAACAATAGTTTTCAAAAAGGTGTTGTCCCACATGAAAAAAGACAAGAGTCTTTATTGGGTTTATATACTACTAAAACCTTATTATGGGCTTGTACATGACTTGAGAAGAGGGGAGCCCTCGCGCACACAAGAAATGGGCCGAGTCATAAAATCGTAGTAAATTCATAACGGGTTTATTTTGAATTCTAATTCTTACGATTAAGTTTATTAATTGTGAATCAAGCCAAATTAATTTATGAATTAATTCAAACCAATTTTTTACCTATAAATACAAGTGGGTCCCGATGTTACAAAAATACCGGCTCTACCTTTCTTTCTACAACTTGGAATATCTTATCTTCATCTATGTCGCTCTTGCCCTGCAGTTCGTCCTAAACTCAAGAGTCATTTGTATCCTCGGGGAATCAAATTCTAAGGATAGTATTTCACACACGCATCGGGCTTGGAGTTTGTTTTCCAAACTCCCGGCCGCTTTTATTAAAAATACCCATCGTCTCGAATTTGCCGCCCAATGATCTTCCATTTCCTCGTTTGCTCCCATTTACAATTTCTCGTCTGGTTTTGTTCGAACTTCATAGGCCGCAAATACAACATGGCGAAGGGTAAGACGATTAAGCAGGCATTAGGGAAGCAACTTTCCAGTGAAATAATGTATATAAAAATCTATATGCGTGGTTTCATTGGATGAGCCAGTATGCGTGTCATTGGTCACGATAACGCTTATATTCTAGATAAACTTGATCTCAAGTTTAATTGAAGGTTCTACCTAAATTTATTTTCCTTTAAATTCACCATCTCTAATATAAATAAAATCAATTAAAAACTTACATATTCTTAAATTATACTATCTTTGTATCAATTAGTTAAAATAATTTGTTAAAAAAAGTTAAAATAAATTAAATGAGTTTCAAATAGTAAAAAAAAAAAATATTTACATTATATTTAACCCTATTTTTATTTTACTTTTATTTTTCTTTCTTTCCTTTTATTTTATTTTCTTTACATTTTTTTCTCTACTTTTTAAGAACCAAACATACTTTTAATTTTGTTTACTTATTTTTCTCAAATTTTATGGAAATCTAACACAAACTCCATAATAACAAGAAAGTAAAAATGGGCTAAATTTGGAGCATTGTCGCATTAGAGAAGCATTTTTCTAAGCCTAAATCTTGCATATACATGGGTCCGACCTAGAGGCCCAATTTGTAAATAATAAAGTAATGCTCTCGGCTTCCCTCACCCAGCTTCACCCATCCTCCTCTACTTTCTAGCGTGCTCAGGATCGCTGCTTTTCATGTTCGATGGTTCTCTCAACAAGCATTCTCATATTTATTAATTATTTCTTATCTACTTAAAAAACTCAATAATAATTTTTTAAGTTAATGATTAAAATATAATTTAATTCAAAATTAGTTTATTCACATGAGAATAATTTTATGAAGTTTTTCGCCATGAAATCGACCATTAAATATAAAAATAATTGTCCCATCTAAAAATTAGAGTAATAAATTCTAAAATTAAACTAATATAAAAGTTTTAATGCTTTTTAGTTTTAGTAGCTATATATGATTTTAAATTTCTTAAAAGAGTTCAAATAATGGATTCCACCGCCACCACCAACAAGTGTGTGGATTGGGTACTCAATAAGGTTTTTTAGCACCTAATCATTTCGTACATTGTATTTTACCTACTAATTTTTCGAACAACTAGCATCACCCATACCATTCAATCCGATCAAGGCCGACATTAAATCGATCAAATGTTCGATCCAAGCGGGTCTTCACTAACCGTGAATTTCATGGAAGGGCGAAGACATTTGGTTAAGTAAAAGTATTTGTGTGAAGTAGAGTAGATCGAGAGTAGTTGTTAGAGTTGAGTGGCCCGAATTCTATTCGATTTGACCTAAAAAGTTTCCTGCTACGTCATCATAAACTTTTTAGGGTTTTTTTTTAATGAAAGACCCATAACCCATTTTTAATCTTATTAGGGTCTTGGCCTATTTAGAATTTTAATACAAATATTATGTTATGTATTTATTTTTGAGCCTTGCAAATTAATAATCATCATACTCCAATCTTGTACCTTATTTTTCATAATAATGGATTTCTCCTTCTCTAACTGTGATTTTTCCTTATTTAAGGTTTCCACGTAAATTTTGGGTGTTTCTTATTTTCATCTTTTTTTTTTCTTGTTGTCTATCATTTTGCTTTATTTAACAGCCTGTATTATAGCAAGCAACTTTCAATGAAATGAGTGCATTTTCTATATGGTTCATTTGATTGATGGGCTCTCATGCATGTCATTTGGGGTATTACATATTTATTTACTTACCTTTCTATGAAATAATTTATTAATATACATGTTATGTGTCCTTTCTCAGAGTATAATTGAAGAAGGTTCACTACTCTATCAATTTATAAAATTTCTAGATCGATGTTGAGGAAAAGAAATTGTCCTATGATGATGGTGTTACTTAAGTCAAAAACCTTATAGGTTGTCACCAAACTCTCCCAAATTCCACTCTATAAACATAATAGAGGATGACATATATAAGTGTGCGTTTTTTGCCAATCCTAACTTGGGGATTATGGAAGTTCGGACTGGGGCGAAGTCCTGGGACTATCCTTCAGGATTGTGTGTGCGGCAAGGCATATATAAAATATATACGATAAAATAAAGTGCACACACATGTTTATGCAACACAACGCTTTCTAATGCTCGTGGAGATGTGTCCTCATATGCAAGGATTTACTAATCTAATTCAAGGTAATACTATCTGATGTGGTACGAGACTCCCTCACCTACCTAACCCTTTTTAACTTAATTCCCCTCTCAACAACATCGCTCACCCATACCCATATTACATAGATTAGATGAAGAATCTAAAACATCATCTTTCAATAAAGGTGAAAGGATTTTAACGTGCAGTATCTTAATCAAATATTTGCACTTCGCACTCCTTCAGCATGTCCGAACTTCGCTTTTTCTTCTTCAAGTTTTGCTCCTGAAATCTGTGATGAGTAACTTCTCAAGACTTGATTTATAGCCTTTGTAATTCAGTCTTAGAAGTTTTGATAAGGCCGGATCATTATCCTAATATGACTCCAACTTTACATTCTATTTTATGTAATTGCCTTTAAGCTATCACAACGGAACAAGGAAACTTGCTACTCAAGTATCCTCTTCAGAATAGAAACTTGATTTGTTTCTAATTCTGGTACGTTAGCTTAGATGATCAGATCTTCTGGATTTGATCTTTATCCACTTACCAAAAATGATCCTTGGCCCATTGGTTACTTGCTCCTCCAAGCACAAGTAGCCTGTGAAGGCTTTAAAACTAATCCTCTCAGATCCCCACGCTCGGCTTCCGACCTTGGCCTCGACACTTAGATTCCCAAGATGTCCCCGCACAGAATGGCCTAAGTTAGGACTTCTTCCAAGTTCTTCGTAATGGACATGATGTTTAAAACCATCAAATCTTCATCAAACTTTATCTTCAAAGTAGCCATCTTCTTATAGAACATCAAGCATGAAGATATCGATAATCCCAACCCAACAATCTCCCCTTTAAGCTTTTTTTTCAGCAAAAACACATTATTCAAGAATGAAACAAGAAAATGCACCAAAGAGGAGGTAAGAGACACTTGATACTTGTGATGAAGATACTTCTAGCCCTTTATTTCATGTACCACCATAGTACAACTCAATTATCTATTTTCTTCATTTTCTCATTCTTTTACTCCCTATTTTTTTTGTTGAAGATCAAAGCTAAGGAGACGAAGGATACTTTTGCTAGGCTGGTAGGCTTGCGTCCCCACTACAATGGGGCTTGAACCTGTTAGGAACTAAGATCCTTATGGTGCTAGTCTTAGGGTCGTATGACTAGCTCCCGTGAAGTCCTGAGACCCCTAGAATCAGATATCGCTATCCCTAATATTTTGAAATATTAGTCGTAAACACCCGTACCAATCGAGCCTTCCATACAAAGGGTCATGATGCGGCACTTTCCTATCTCATAATCCAAGCCTAAACTCCAGCGCTGGTCTTCCTCATTAAGGAACAACCCAGCTTCTCTTCCTCTTGTTGCCAAATGACCAAGAAGGGTACCCACTTCACATGCTTAAAGTATATGCGCCCTTGGTGCGAACATCTTCCAGAACAACCTATGGTGTGGTAGTCTCAAGACTAGTTAGGACTAGATCAAGAACTGCAACACTTGGAGTGGCAATCTCTGAGCTGGTGGGGACCGAATCAGGGACATCGTTAATATTCTCCCCCGAAATCCACTACATTGTTATCCTTAGTAATATGGAATTGTAGGTTGGTAATTAGGACTCTTTCAATTCTTCATGGAAGGCAGTGACTTCTTCTCTCTTCTTCTGAATTCTTTGAAGTTGGAACTCCACCAATTGTTGTTGCCCATGAAGATGTTATAGCATCCTCTCATGCACATTGACGGTCCGCTGAAGTAGTCGGGACATCTTTGGAAGAGGTGCTCATACTTATATAGTGACAGGAAGTTTCTCCCACATCCAATGGGATGTGAAACCATCCTCCCAAAGTGCACAATGTCCCAGTTGTGTCTCATGGGATCAGTAGGCTAAATGGACAACACCTCCCTATGGGCCAACTAATAGCCCCCATATTAAATGTGGATTACTTGATTTTTGACTTTGATATGAAAATGTTCTATTTGAATTTGATATGAAAATGTTTGAATCATTTTTTATATGAAAATCGATTTGAGAATGTTTTGGTGGAAATTTTTAATACCAATTACATTTAACACAAAGGTTTTATGAAAAGAAAATTATCTTCTATTTGTTATGCTGATTGAAACTTTTGATCCATGAAATTGCATTAGTATTTTTACTGAGCTTTAAAGTCACCCATTCGTTGATATCTTTTCAGGTACCTTTTGTAAAACCCGAGAAAAATTAAATTTTTCTGAAAAAGGGTAAAACGGTAATTTCGGTTGAAAACCGGAAATTCTCTAGATCTTGGATGATGAAACGGATTGCTTCGCGAATTCGCCTCGCTGAATCTAATGACCTTAAAAGTTTCGTAGAAATTATGAGACAGTCAGAATATTTTACGAATTTCTGGGTGATAAATCGTCAGTGACGAGATTTTTACGAAAATCTCGGAAGTGATCAGAAAATGACATGAGTTAAAGTTCATTTAAAAGAATTGAACTGAAAATAAATAAAAATTTTCGGGAGAGAAACAGACCCGAATGAGGTAATATAAGTTATGTATCCAAATAATAATAATAATATAAATTAAAAAAAAAGGATAAAGGGAGGTCTTAATGCTGAGATAGAGGGTGGAGAGAGCGTGAGAGAGAATTTTTAATTTTTATTTATTTCTTCGTTTCTTTTTCAGATCTACGAAAAATCGGACCGCAGGTTTTCTGGCCAGACCGAAGGCAAGTCGACCACGCGACGAGCTACGTATGGACTCCAAAATCTTGGAGTTTCGTCAAACTCCATGAGGTAGGGAATTTCCTGCTTGTTTTATTTCTAGCCTAAAGGCCATGTAATGGCTTGGGAATGGCTTAGAGGCCGTGAAAGGTCAGAATTTCGCTCAAATTGGACTAAGTATATGAATTTTTAGAAATTTTCGGATTCAGGCTGACACCGCTTAATTTCCGTGACTGCTTTTTGAACAAGCCGGTCGAATTCTTTTCAAGATCATGACAATCATGACAGTAAATTTCGGACTATTTTCAAAGGGGGCCCTTAATTATGTCGAGGTTTGGTTTTGCTCTCGCACTGATGCCTCGGGTTTTGTGGTGTTTTTGTATCACGATATTCGTGATGAACCGTGAAGGGACCAAGAGGTGCCTGCTTTATATGGGTCCAGATCAAATACTATGTGTTATTACTAGAAATGTGTATGTTCGAGTGATCTGTAAAATGGATTGCTCATGTTTGTTAATTTCAGCTCATGTGAGCTTTCAATTTGGTGTAATTGATTGTGAATTTGCATAACATGTTTTATACGAATTATGTTAATATATATGCACATGTGAATATATTAACATGAATGTGGTTGAATTGGTGATCATGTATCTATATGTAACTGGGTAACCTAGAAATTAGGTGTGAGTGCATAGCTTGAGATCGACATTGTGTTAGGTGTTTGATGGTGTATCGAGTACATTCCGCTAGATCAACACCGCGTAGGGTGCTGATTAGTGGGTTTAATTAATAGGACAACAGCCCAAAATGAGCCGCATGGTGCTAAGGAAACGGAAATGGCTCATTGCATTTCATATGCACCTAGAGCACCCTATCAATAAGAGGTGCATGAGGTGGTTTCTTGAGAGAATTGGTCGGAGGGTTGGACCAACAATATTATTTATCGGGGAGTGTGTCCATTACAACATCTGAGGGTTGTCCATATAAATATCACCGCCTGAGTCGGCCCAATTGATATACATCGGAGGGTCATTCATATACTTGTTTCAATCGTCAAGTCCACCCAATTGATATACATCGGAGGATTATCCCCACAAATAGATTATCGGAGTCCCGTCCACTATTTATATCGAAGGGTTGTTCACTTAAAAACAAATATGTCTTTGTTTGAATGATTTTCATTCTCGCGTGCATCGGCGTTCGAGGGAAGCCGCAGAACTCGGAGGCGTATGGGTGTAAGAGACTCACAGTATCACCCGAAAAGTTATGTTGCCCAAAGAAGACACACGGCCATGTTTATCACATAGACTTCGGGCCGATACAAGAGTCGGATTGACTTGGGATTTGCTGCCCATCGACACTTGTATCGTAATGGAGCCGATGAGGCCTCGATACTCTGACTCATTGGTAATACTAGTGATAGTTGTCACAGTTGGCGTATGCATGTGAGACAAGTCGGTGAGTGACTCGAGATATATTACTCAATGACATATTGAGTGATGGAGCCTAATGAGATTTGCATACGGGGTATGGTGAGTCGAGCCCCATTCATGGCATGTGTATACATTCAGCAGACATGTGTATGTTGCACTTGGATGCGTAGTTTGATTATACCATTGCATGTGCACTTAGGTGGGGAGAATTTTGTAGAGATTATCACTATCGGGCTTTGCTCACCCTGGCCGTGGGACCCTCGTACAGTCAAGTGCGTACTACTGACCGCATTCGAGACCGCATGATTCGAAGAAAGTTGACTTGTGGCTTGATGTTATTATACACATGCATTAGAATGTTGTACTTTAATATGTTTTGAATTAAGAGTAATTTATTAACTCTTGAACTACTGAGAAGTTGGTTGGACATATTTTGTGAGTATTGATGTAGCCCAAGTGACCATTATTTTACTCAAGATTGACTCGTGGAGGTCATTGTGAATTTTGGGATAGGTTATGTACTTTAGGTAGAGCTCCCCGTACAAAGGAGACTCTGCCCTATTTTCGTGAGTAGTGTTGGGTTACCCGACATTCACGAGTATTCCATGGGTTGACGGGGTTGTCACCGTGCACTTCTGAGCCTGGGGGGCACTACACCTTTAGTTTCTGCAAGGAATGATGGCTAGGTTGGGGATTTGTCATTATTAAGATTTTGATTTTGGAACCCATTATGGACTTTGTATAGTTAATGAGTTTATGTTCATTTGAATTTTTTAGTTTTCAGTGTGGTTTGAAAGTGTATAGATAATTATCTTGAACTTTTATGTTAGATCGTACATGAATGTAGAGAGTTAGAAAAATTTTGTTAGTATGAAATTTTGGATGTAAGAATTGATGATTTTATAAAGTTGTGCGTTACTTAACATGTGTTTGCAATTAGCCTAATCCACTACAAGAAATAAGGTTTGTTTCTGCTCCCCACCTGAAGTTCTAGCCTTTAGATGCGAATGGCGCTCATGCCCTCGACCGTGCTCGAGGCATGACATAGTGGTATCAAAGTCGATCCCCGACCTTGATGTGGGGGTCTGTTTCATTTGACCACATAGGGGGTGTTTATGCTAATCCCATGGGACACAACAAGGACGTTGTGTTTACATGCAGGCTGCTGGCGACATCCCACATCGGATGAGTGAGAAAACTTCCTAGTACTATATAAGCATGGGCCTCTCAATTTAGTAGATGCGTTTTAAAGCCGCGAGAGCCCTTTCGACCCAAAGTGACAATATTTCCATGATTGACTAGATCATTACACTATCATTGTAGAATAATTTATTTTCCCAACCCCACCATAAGGTAAGCCTTGCTAAAGAATCCCTTCAAAAGTCATCCCAACCCCATTTCATGTTGAAGGAAGTATTTTTATGTCGACATTTCATCTCAATTCCAAATTTAATTATTTTAATTGCATAATTTTTCGATATACAAATCTTTTGTTCCATGTTTTACAAAAATATTACACCATTTGTCTACACGATCAAGTCCTTTTACGAATCTCCATTAGGATTGCATTTATATTTTCAAAACACAAATTAAATTATATATTTTAGGAAATGACTTTCATTACAACTAAGTCAAAGTCAATATGCCTAATCACATGCAAATATCTTTGTCATCGATCTCTTTAATTTCCACCAAACTTTTCTTCTCGTCCTTCAAAGAATTAATAAACCTTCGCATTAAAAAACAAAAAAAATATATTTGAATGTGCATATTTCTCCCTTTTCACGCACAATTCAATTAATTTGACGAACAAACTTAATAATATAATAAGAAACGATATGTCGTATATATCTTAAATTTTCATGAAATGGACTCATGGTGTGCACCTAAAGTCCTTGTGAAGTTCCTAAGAAAGAGTTTTTGATGTCATATTTTCGCTTTCAAAAGAAGTAATGATGGATATTATTCGAGGCGCTTTTACTTCTATTGAACTCGCTCTGAAATGATTTTCTCACAGGCTTTCTCCCTTGCTGCATTGACCTGCTTAACATACACAAGTCGATGATCCTATCCTTAGCAAAATAGAATCAACTCATATGCAACAATAGAAACTCAAGACAATGTAGGAGTAGGAATTTCAATCAACTCAGATGCAACAACAGAAACTCCTTGGTATCAAGCAGCTACGGAAATGGGGCTCCTAGGTCCCGAGAAGGGTAAGCTAAGAAGAGGTCAAGGGCAAAAGAAATAAAAAAAAGAAAGTAAAAACTTATCCAGGATTCACTTGATTGGTCTATCGTATATAAGATCACGACTGTTTTAGGAGTGATCTTTCTTCCATATTCATCTTGCCCTTTTTCTTTTATTTGAGTGCGGAACATGACGTCACACCATAAGGACTTGCTCTCCAAATGGATAATATCACACCAATGTGGATAGGGAAAAGGATATGAGGTTTCCCAACAATTGGTGCAGTGAGTGTGGATGTGCCGAACAAACATGTGGTGAGTCCTTGACAGAGAATACAAGAAAAATCCTAGTTTAAGGGGAGGCTCAACAATACTTTGTTCGAGGGTGGATTGTCGTATGTGTGTCCAAAGTTTCAAATTGGTTCGAGGGAAAGCTTATGAGTTTATAAGTATAAACAACATTCAATTGGTACAAGGCCTTTTGAAGGAGAAACCTAAAAATAAAACTATACAAGTTTAAGTCTAAAGTGGATAATATCATACAAATATGGATTGGAAATGATCGAAGAGGTTTTCCAACATGAACATAACATCAAAAGTAGAAAGATGGATAGCGGTGATTAAAATCTTGTGTTTTTACTAAATTAAGATTTAATAATTTGATTCCACTTACAACATGACTTAAAAGTACAAACATTTTCAGAGGTAGTCACCAAAGTCGTTATATATATATATATATATATATATATATATATATATATATATATATATATATATATATATATATATATATATATCCATAAAGAGAAACAAGGTTATTATCACATATATGCCCTTGTCATCTCCACACTACGTCAAACTTTTCTTCAGCCTGATTTAGCAATAGACCAAGCCACCTGAAAGTCATCTATTAAGTCTTTCTCTCTAATTCCGTCATCATGATTCATGCTTATAGTCAGTCACCCACCCTCAAAGAATCAGGAGGCAAATTAGGAAAGCGAGAAACTAACTGATAAGCTATGTCATGGAGATCAAGGCATGCTTGCGGTTGCCTTGCGTAGCTTCTTCCTTCCTCCTCACCTACAGCTTGTCAGTCTTGTCCAGAATACCAAAAGCAGGCTCTTCTCCAGTTTAAGTCCTCTATTCTTGCTATTACTACTCCTTCAATATTCAATAGTTCTGACAATTTCCTCAGCTGTTGCAGTCATGGAATTCAAGTTCAGATTGTTATGGATGGGTTGAAGTTGAATGCAATGATTCCCCAAATTCAACTTCAAGGGTTGTAATAACTGGTCTCTATTTAGATGCCCTTTTTACCCACCTGTCGCCACAGCCCAGGGTGGAATCCAGTATGTTGGCACCCATTTTTCACATCAGAAGCTTGAGGAGCCTCCATCTCAGACAACAACATACAAGGTGAAATCCTGAGTTGGGTTTGCTAATCTCAGTAATCTGGGTTTTACTATATATATGGAAGGGAATAACCTATGGACCCATCTCTCCTCATCTCTTTCACTTACCACTTCTCCGAGATATCTATCTGCGTGGATAATTCTAGTGGACAACTCCCCGGCAGATATTGGGAACCCCACAAGTTTGCAGGGGTTGTCCTCTCAGGTAAAATCGTATATATGCCTTTCAGTTTGTCATTATTTATATTCTTTTTCACATCACCAAATAAGTGTAAATAACATGAAACCTCTAACTGAAAAATAATCAATACTTAACAAAAGGAGGCTTATATGATTATTCATTGAATATATATATATATATATATATATATATATATATATATATATATATATATATATATATATACATATATAGTTGTCTGTTAATTTCAGCAATATTTTGGTTGGTCTGTCCATGTCTATGTATGGCATATTGGCATGCATCGAATAATCCTCAGCGGATCCATTCTCCTTACCCCTTCTTCAGATTCTCCAACTGGATGATAATTTTTAATAGTGGAGAACTCTGGCCTGATGAAGAAGAAGAAGAAATTGGAAACCTCACCACGAGTTTGCAGGAATTGTCCCTCTATGGTAACAAATTTTCAGATGCCATGCTTCTTTCAGTTTTGTGCTTGAAGGGGTTGGAATACTTGGACTTGAGCTACAATGATTTATCTATGCAAATTCCCACCGACATTGGAAATTTACAACCTAACGTGTCCTCTTTGTGGCTGAATAATAACCGGGTAGAATCCCCGATGCAGAAACTAAGCAAGTTAAAATTTCTTTATTTGCAGAACAACTCGCTGACTTTCGAGAAATTCCATCTTGGCTGTTCAATTCTCAAGGGCCTCAGGATTTGAGTCTTGAGGAAACCATCTAATTTGGAATAACAGTGTTAGTGTGGAGATAGCTCCAAATCCCAGTCTATTTGGATTGTCTCTGAAATCTTATGGTCTTGTTGCTGAGGTTCCAAAGTGGATTTCTACCCTAACGTCTCTTTATTTTCTGGATTTAAATAAGAACCAGCTCCAAGGTGCATTTCCACAATGGTTTCTTGAGATGAGATTACTTCAAGTTTTGATTCTTTCAGACAATGAACTCACAGGTTCTCTTCCACCTAATCTTTTTTCTCGACTTGATAATCTACAAGTGCTTGCTCTTTCAAGGAACAATTTCTCTGGGGAGTTGCCTAAACACATGGAAGATCATGAAAGCTCCGTATTAACCATTCTACTCTGAGGATAACAACTTTTCTGGGCCTGTTCTTCAATCCTGCATCCATTGTGTCAAACTACAATTACTGGATCTATCAAGAAATAGATTTTCTGGTCCTTTCCCAGTTTTCTACCTTAAGGTACAACAAGAACTAGCTTACATCGTTTTCTCAGGACAGGTTCCAACCACCATTCCTATAGAAACAATATTTCTTGGGTTTGCCGGAAATAAGTTATCTAGGGCTTTCCACCTTTCAACTTCACCAACTTGAGTAAGCTCCAACACCTTGAACTTCAGGACAACGATCTTACTGGTGAGCTCCCTAACTTCTTCTCCCAAATCTCCACACTACAAGTTCTAAACCTGTGGAATAATCACTTTCAAGGTTTAATCCCTAAAAGTATTTGCAACCTTAGTAACCTACGAATTCTCGATGTCTCAAACAACTACCTAACTAGAGAAATCCCAAAAGAGTTTGGTAACCTTGTAGAATGGGATTAATGAGCGCCACCAAATTCACCATCACCCAACCTTTACACAATCGGGTAGGTTTATTTAGCTCAATATTGTCAAGCTAAGAAAATCAACTCTCCCGGGTTGAGGACTTGATATTGAATTGAGCCAGTCAGCCAAAGGCATTCCACCGACAAACTTAACATGTATACCTTTAATGACAATAACCAACTCTTCGCCGCATTCCACTCTGGGTGCTCAAGGCTTTGAAGTTACTCAACATATCTTGCAACAAACTCTCCTGAAGATACTCATAAGTTTTAAGATTTGAGAATATAGAGACAATAGATTTGTCCCACAACAACCTCTCAGTTCAATTCTCCGACGCTCACAAAGTCGGGCAAATAACTTACCATTCGGATAAAAGGTGAATAATGAACCGGAGTAGGTCAAATTCCGTATGGAGGGCAAATGGGCACAATGATACTATATCCCAACCATTTCGCCAACAACAAGCAGTTATGAGGTATCAAATTCATCTTCCATGTCCTAAAGATGATGGGCTCCCCCTCCCACCACCACCACCACAAATAAAGAAACAGGAGTCATGGTTCTTATGGGAAGTTGTGTGGATTGGGTACCTAGTTGGCTTATTGTTAGCAACCGGATTCATGGTTCTTATTGGGTATTTTACCCTACCGCCACCTTCAAACTACCGACATCCCTCACACCGGCCCAATCGAGGACAGACGGAATTAAACCGCTCAAAATCGTAATGCTCATCCAAAGGGTGTCCACTTAGCGGTGAATTTCATAGAATGATGATGGGGAAGACGTTTGGTTAAGTATTAAGTATTAGGAAGCAACTTTGTGAGTGAAATAATGTATGTCCATTTTCTATATGCATGGTTTCATTTTGTTGATGAGCTAGTATGCATGTCATTGGCTGTGTCACGTTTCTATTAGATAATTTATTATATCATGTATAAACTTGATCTCAACTATAATTGAAGTTCTACCTTGAATCTATTTTTCTTTTTAATTCACCATCTCCAATATAAATAAAATCAATAAAAAACTTAATTACATCTTCTTAAATTATACTATCTTTGTATAAATAAGTTAAAATGCAAATTATTTGAGTTGTTTCATCCTCTATGGTTTTTAGTGAATTTGTATTTGTATTTCTATCGATGTATTGTTAGTTTGACTCAATAAATTATTTAATTTAAAAAAAAGGTTAAAATAAATTAAAATGAGTTTCAAATAGTAAAAAAGGTACATCATATTCAACTATATCTTGTATTTTTTCTTTTCCTTTTATTTTTCTCATTATTTTATTTTCTTTACATTTTCCCTCAATTTTTGTGAAGAACCAAATATAGCCTTAATTCTATTTCCTTCCTATTTTTCTCAAATTTTATGGAAATATGACATAACCCTTAATTAAAAGAAAGCAAAATGTGAGAAATTTTGAGCATTATGGCATTAGAGAAGTACTTTTCTTGCTCATGAAGCCCAAATCTGGGTAAAAAAGAGGCCCAATTCGTAAATAATAAGGTACTGCTCGCTCATCGCTCCCCACCCATGACCCATGCTCCTCTTCTAATTTCTAGCAGGCTTTTGCCGTTAAGCTTTTTTATGTTTTTTTTTTTTTTTGGATCTGGAGGAGGGGAACCCCATAGCACTAATAGTTATTCAGTGGCTATTTCTTGGGCTCGTGATTCTATGGCATCCTGTTGAGAACTTCTACAATCTCAGGGGGTTGCAACCAAATTTTGGTCTCTTCATGTTGTATTGTTAGGCGAGCTTAGTATTCAATCTGCAACCGATTGCCTTTCTGAACACAAACTGAAGGTGGACTAGCCAACCTGTTTGAGCCACCTTGGCATGGGAGTGATTTCACCTCCTCCCTTCCTTTAACCCATTCATAGGACTTTCAGGGAGGTCCGTTTCAACTATGCATTTCCTCACTCCAATATCACACGCCACCTTCAGGCCATGCAATAATGTCCATGTCTCCGTAACCTCGATCGACCAGTTCCCAAACTGGGCAGTGAAACCGTTTATCCATCTTCTTGTGGCATCCCTATTGGTGCTTAACATTGCTTCCCAAACTGGAGGACACCCAAACAAACAGTTCCCAAACGGCTGTTCCTGAATCCTTAACAGTGCTTCCATCTACGATGTGTTTCACCCACCTTGGAGGAGGACACCGCCACCCTACCTAGTTCAATCTAGGTTTGAAACCCCCTCGACCAACAATGGCTTGGCTTGAGAAAGCGAACGTGGTCTCCTAGATATAGGAATCAACCAAGGCTACCTTACTATGTAGGCTAGTCTCTTTCCCCTTGTTCGA
Source organism: Tetrastigma voinierianum (assembly GCA_016808115.1). Lineage (NCBI taxonomy): Eukaryota > Viridiplantae > Streptophyta > Magnoliopsida > Vitales > Vitaceae > Tetrastigma > Tetrastigma voinierianum. Next base: position 77,852 of record JAEQBH010008571.1, read on the forward strand.
CGAATTCTCTCAACATTACCATATTTATTAATTATTTTTATATCTGCTTCAAAACTGAATAATAAAAATTTTAAATTAATGATGAAAATATAATTTAGGCCCTACTTGGTTGAGCTTATTAGGGAAGCCCATAGCTTATTCACCCTCAATCAACAACTCTTATAGGCTGCTTGGTAAAGACCCTTAATCAGTAGCTACTTAGAGCTGATTAGGGGTAAACAACTCTGAATGGTACCCACAAATTCGCAACTTTTTCTTATCCGCTTTATTGAAATAATAAATTTCCCTAATTTATCCTTCTCTTCCTATTTACATATTTTTAGGATTTTTATAAATTTTTTAATTTATAAATTATATGAAACAATATTAATTTTTATGGTTATAAATTTATTTCATATCATATTCATAAAAAATAATATGAAATTATAAAAATTTATAACCATAATTTTTATTTTTATTTTTATGCACAATATTATTTATGGTTAAATTTTATAATTGATATTATTTTTTACATAAAATATTATTATAGATTTGGAATACTTGTACTTGAGCCATTATGATTTATCCCTGGAGAAATTCCATCTTGGTTGTTTGATCTCAAGAGCCTTGGGGATATGTATGTCGGGGGAAATCCTCTAATTTGGTATAACAGTGTCAAGAGTGTGGACTTATCAAATAACCAGCTCTCCAACCGAATTCCAATCTTGTTGAGCGCTCTCAATGCCTTGAAGATATTCAACATCTCTCATAACAAACTCTTTGGGAAGATGCCAACAAGTTTGGGTGATTTAGAGAATATACTAGACTTGTCCCACCCCAATGTATTACGTGAAAGAAAGATCACAGGACCTGGCGTCATATGGAAAGATGCGAGATGGGTTCCCAGTTCATTGCTGTTGTTATATATGTATGCACATATATGTTGCTTAAAAATAAGTTTGAGATACATATTTTAAGTATAAGAATAGTTACATTTTATGATCTTTTATGTATAATAAGAGTTACACTTTAAGCATATATATATATATATATATATATTGTGTATCAAGCAATTACATATCTAATGATGAATAAATTTATAAATATTTGAGATTAAATACATGTTTAATGTAAATTAAACATATATTTATGTTTTAAAATGTTACAATCTTAATAGGTTAGGGAAGATAAAGAGTTTTCCAATCTTTGTAAGCTTTTCTTCTTTTGAAATTTTATGCCGAAAAGTGAAAATGCTTGCTCAATTTCAAGACTATTTTCATTCTGTTTCCCTAAAGATTCCTTGAGTGTAGATCTCGCGAGATTTGTTTTCACTATGACCTAAAAATCGTTTTTGGTAATAAAATAAGATAGGGATTATAATTAATTAACAATTAAATTAATGAATATCATAGAGTGGTAACTGGGCTAACAAAAAAGAAAAAAAAAGAAAAAAGCAATAAAGAAACAAGGTTAGTTTGAAATAACTACTTAACTAGTGTAAATAAAATATCATGTATATTTCACAATAGCAAGATAGAAATCCATTATTAGTAGAAAGTTAAAGTCGATAATCAAAAGGAGAATATCAAATATGTTAGGCCCGCCAATATATCCAGTTTATTTCTGCATGAATCATGAATGAGCCCTATAATTTTCCTTCATAATGATCATAGAATAAGAACCATAGACAATTAAGATGGATTCCATTATTTTTAGAATTATAAAAATTATTAAAAATCAGGGAAAAAATAAACGCATGGTGGAAAGGAAATGGCAGCAAAAATTTCATTAAAATGGGGATTTTATGAACTTGAAAAGATTAGAAAAAAATGCTATAATAATTTATCAGAAGCACCATGGAAAAGAAATCAATTGATACCCCTTCATTCATGTACTGAAAATAAATGAAAATCATGTTCTTTGATCAAATTAATAACAAAGTATTACTTTTCATGCAGATTCCTTTATTAGTTTTAAGCTTTCACTGAAAATCAGTTCAACAGAACTTCCGGACTATTTCATGCAAAAGTCGTTCTCATCTCATTAATTTCGACCAACTTTTCTTCAACTTAATCTCATGGTCAATGATAATGGATATTACACATTTTGCAGGAAAGTAACCAACCTTTCCCACAAAAATAATATTTTAATTTACATCTTTCATCCTAATTCACATTCATGCCTAATTAATCTATATATTAAAATTTAATAATTATAATAAGAAATTATCTAGTCACATGAGTGTAGATCCGGCCAAGGGGCCGAGATTTGTTACTCATGACCTAAAATCAAGTTTTGCAATAAAGATAAGATAAAGATGATAACTAACTAACAATTTGTGAATATGATGCTGAAAATATATATTAAAATATATACGGATAGAAAATATACATAATAATTCCTTTTACGCATAAAATATACTAACCTCCAAACACAACCATTGATAAATCAGATCTGCACTCTTGTGAGACAAAGAACACCTTAAAAGTAGTGCCTATGGATACACTACTGTCAAACCACTCTCTTATTTATGAAAACCCTAGATCACCAAAATACAACATACCCCTGTTTACTTGCTCTAGGCCTTTTATAGTTTGTGCAAGTCATAATGGGTTTTTCGAGAGAGTTGGTCCTCTAGTCCGATGGGCCAACCAGAGTCTTGTAGAGAGTGTGTGACCAAGGACCCTACTATAAAGTAGTAAACAAGCCATTCCCATTAATGGCATAAAATTGGCCTTGTAAGTGAGTAACCGATTATGCTAAGTCCATAAAATTATTTATCTAACATTCTCCCCACTCGAATGCATAATCATTAATACATATAACATCATACAAAATTCAAGCATCGCAGACCCTCCTAAACCAAAATACCATTTCATCTAAATATACATTGCATGCCGATAGGGCATAACAACATATTAGACTAGGTAGTAGAGATTCTCTCTGCAACTCCCAAATAGATTTGATATAATTTATTTCTTCAAACTTAGCACTTTGTATGCGCAGTAAACCAAGTCTGTGTAGTAGAGAGTTACCAAACCATCGCCCACACCCCCAACACAATACCATTTCATCTAAGCAAACATCACAAACATACACTAATAAACAAACTGGTAATTAGGGATTCACTATGTAAATTACATAAAAATGGACTCAAATGATACACATAGCATAAAGACTAAAAGTCTTAAACAAGCTTGTCAATATAAGGAGCAATAATATTTGTAATAAATCATCTCATAAATAAATACTGATCAAGATCCATCAATTACCAAAAAATAACAAAGAAGAATAATTTTTAACATGGATATTAACGTGATGAATATTATAATAAACTCCTATTGACCCACAAAGAACCCCAACCTGGTCTAACAGAGATTTTTATTTTTAGACTCTTGTGTGAACAAATGAGTGCCATGTTCCAGCCTTCCAGCCTGTTCTGTTTCCTTTACTCAGGTTATCAACAAAACAGCCTGAACCTCATGTAGTTCCTCCGCACTTTGTCTTTTTTCTTCTGAGTTCTGTGTCACTGGTCTCAGATAATAGAGCATTCTCACAAATAAAATAGGAGAAAATGAAAAACAAAATAAAGTTTAAAAGTTGATATAATTATTTTTCTTTGTTATTCAAACTTATTTTTTTATTTTGCTAATATAATGAGTGTTAATAATTTAAAACAAAAATAAATAGTTTAGATGTTGATCGCCAGCATATAAAATATTTACAACTAATACCATTAAAATATAATTGAAAATCACATCAATATTGTTCATTATAAAAACAAAATGATCACACCTATAATTTTCAAAAGTTAAGAAGTTTTACAGATAAATATTTTTTAACAGATTCAACAATTAACAAAACATCTTTTTAAACAAACATATAGAATATCGGTTTTGTTATCATCACTGTCTGAATCGTGAATTTAATATCCACGCCTCAGTTTGAAAAATAATCCATTTGACAAAAATGTCTTTTTCTATTTCATGCATTTACATTATCTCTAAAAGAAAGGGTTATTTTTGTAAATAAATAAATAAATAAATAAAACAAGAAGAGTACTTTTTATGAAAAAATCCGCCAAAATTAACGAAGGATCGAAAAAATTTCAAATTTTGTAACCCTATTGTGAATGGATGGATGAAATAAGCCCTCAAATAAATACTTTAAATAATCAGTGATATTTATATAAAAAAATAGGTTATTTTTCAAAAAAAAAGCTAGGAAAGTTTTTTTTCTTAAAATATTATTTATTTTTCCTAATATTTTCTTCCTTTTCACTTTCTTCTTCCTTCAAGTAGAGATTTTTAGAAATAAAAAAACCTGGATCAACAATGTTCTCTAACTCCAAGTACTTCAATTTTTCAATCATAACAATATACTTTTTTAATCATTATTAATTCATATCTCGTATATTTTTTCTTATTTTTATAATCATAAAACAATTAACTTATAGGTTTTTATTAATACAAATGTTTATATCCAATTATTCATTAATTCAACTTCCTCTTGTAAATATTTTAATTTTTTTTCAAACATTTGTAAACTATTATTCATTAACTCAAATCATTTTTTCAATATTGTTAATTTTTTTTTAAATAGAAGGAAGAAAATCCTATATAATTTCAAACCCTAGGGAAAAAATCAAAGAACTACTGAAATTCAAAGGAAGAATATAATTGAACCTTGCATTGGATGTCGACATGGTAGCGGTAATGTGTTTTGTATGTGAGATTTTTGTCTAGCATTTTGTAGCAATTGTTGTTATGCCAGGTTTTGTCAGTTTTATTGTTCTCAAGGGTCTATCCCGACTAAGATGATAAGTCTAATTTCAAGTATATGACTTAACAAAAATACAAAGATAACATTTTTCTCAAATACAAGAGGGAAATAAAATATAATCACAAGCAATTAAAACCAAGTTTAAACAAGAGTAGTTGATCCTCTTGTGCTTCTTCGTCCGTATCGATGGTGTTGTTGTTTTGATGAAATTTGAACATGTCAAAATCAAAAATTGGTTAATCCAATGTCATGCTATCTTCACTAAGAACAAGATCACAATGTCAAGAAAAACCCAAAATACGACATCAGATTTGATATAAACAACCTTCTTCTTAAATAAAATAAGAATGCATTTCTACTATGTATAAAATAAAATATCTATATGTTGAATCATTTTATTTTATTTTTAAATAAAATAAAATAAAATTTTACTATGTATAAAACTTGCAAACTTACTTTTTTTCAAAAGTTAATTTTAAATATTTTAAAAAATAGATTAACAACTATTTCTCTCTCTCTTTTTTTTCTCTACTTTTTTAAAGCATATGATTAGACAAAAAGATAGCTACAAACTCACCTAGGAATTCACTGCTCACTGAAAATAAAAATCTTAAATTTCAAATTTTTGCATAAAGAAGCAAAAAGCCTAAAAGCTAAAAGTAAAAATAATAGGAATTTCGTAAATATTGCTTTTTAGACTTTAGGATACGTATTTTATCTATAATATTTTATAAATCAGTAAAATTTAGATGAAGAAAATTAAATAAAACTAAATTAATTATAAATAAAATATTGTTCTATCTCAAGTGAATTAGAAAAACTAAACAGAATTTTCATTGAACGTAAATAAATATAGTTTTCTTAATTCACATATCATCTCTATAGTAAAATTTGCAAGAGCTTAAAAAAAACTAAGTGCTTGTTTGGTTCTTGTTTTTGAAAACTATTCATAAGAATAGTTTTTGAAAAAATAGAAATATTCTCTTAATACTGTTTTTCAGAACAATAAAATAATGGAAACTAAACTTGTTTTTTGCATGTTCCTTATTTTTAAAACAAAAAATAGTTTTTAAAAACAATAACCAAAATTACTTATAATTCTAAAATCATTTTTTTAATGATACCTGAGGGAATGGGAACCAAAAAAATAATATAATATGCCGAAACTAAAAGAAAAGAAATACACATCAAAATAAAAAATCAAAATGTATGGAATTTAATTACCTGATTCCCAATGGATGCCCGCAATTTTTTTTTCACGTCCCTGGTATATTTATAAAGCTGGAAAGTTTTCTAATTCTAAAATATTTTACTTTTTTCAAGAATCAAATACTAATTTGAAAACAATCACAATCTTTGGAATTAAAATTATAGAAGAAATCAAATTAGTAGTTTTAGCCATGTGGACAATCAAATTAGCAGTTAAAAAATATTATTTTCTTAATTTGATTTTAGCCATTGCAAAAAGTTCTACCACCGTAAATACTTACCAAACTTGAACATCTCCCAATAATTTGAATTCTATATTTTAGGGATTTAAAAAAAATAGAATTCTATTTAAAAAAAAAATCTAATTCAACTTCTTAAATATATGTCAAATTAGCAGTTAATTCTTTTTCCTTTTTATGTCAAATTCTATATCTTTAACTTCTTAAATTTCAAAAGAGAAAATTCATCTATATTTTTATTTGTGTCTAATTCTTAATTTTTATTTCCTATTTTAGTATTCCATTGTTATTTAACTCCTTTATTTATATCAAATTAAGTATCTTAACTTCTTAAATTTCAAACGAGATAATTATTCTATATCCTTGTTTGAGTCAAATTTCTTTATTTTATTACCTATTTAAAGTAAATATCATTAAATTTTAAATATTTGTACGTCTAGTCAATATTTCCACTATCAACCTCTTCTAAGTGAGATACTTTTCAACCTCTTCTAAGTGATATACTTTACCTAGGGGTGGGCAAAATAACCAAAGAAACCATAACGACCGAAAAACCAAATCAAAATCGAACTAAAAAAATAGGTTAACTCGAATCAAACTGCTCGGGTTCGCTTTGTTTTACACAATCTCGGTTTCGATTTACAAAATACAAACAAGGATTTCGGGTCAACCAATATATATATATATATATATACTAGGTTTCTAGCTTATGTGAGCTGTGATTTTCCCACTTCTATCCGTCACCTTACTTTTCCTCCAAATTAAGCTTTTACTATTTTTCTTCAAACCAAAGCTTGTAGGCTTTGATTTCTTTCGATTAGTTTATTTTTTTATTGAAGTTGTTAAAACATGTGCTTGATTAAAAAAGCTGTGATTAAATCATCTAATCTCATGCATTTCATATATTATTTATAGATGTATTATAAATGCACAAGTGTCATGGGATTGCAAATGAATAGATTGTATTTATTTTTTTCTTACATTTTTATTGTATTAATAATAATTATTAGAATTTGAACTTTGATATATGATTATGAAATTGCAAAGTTATTTTTTAATTATGGTTAATTGAAAAATCGATATATGGTTAACCGAATAAATGATTAACTAGATATTTGGTTAACCATATTAAGGTTAAGATTTTGGTTTATATAAATTATAAAACCAAAATCGATCATGGTCTTTATTTTATGCCATGTGTTTGTTAACCGAATCCATGCCCACCCTACTTGTACCTTTTCAATTCGTGAGTAGATTCTATATACATTTATAAAGCCGGGAAAGTTTTCTAATTTAAAATATTTTAATTTTTTTCCAGAATCAAATACTAATTAATTTGAAAACAATCACAATCTAAAAACTTATTCAATATTACAAGAATTCATTTTATAATCCATTAGAAATTTAGAGATAAATATATTTTTAAAACTTATAAAAAATAATCTTTCGAATTAAAAATATAGAAGAAATCAAATTAGTGGTTTTTTTCAAAGCTAATCACTTTTAATACAATGTAGTAAACTATCATTCTTGGGACTCGAACCCCTTCACATGTGTGACGCCCCTAAACCCGGGGGTCCCATTGACAACCCGTCAATGCGCGAAATACCTGTGGGTATGACCTATCTCGATACCACTAGATTGAGTCCTAGGGGCATGACGCAAAGATATCGTCCATCAGGGACTAGGTATAGTCAAGTATGGGTGATGAAGGCTGGGTCATTCACACAAATGGTAGTCTTTGATATAGGGACGGGTCAGGGTTCCTAAGTCGACCGACGGAGAGAGGGAGATCCTTAAGAAGTTCTACTACTCGCTATTGCAGATCCAAGTGGCACAAAGATGTACCGTGGATTCGCTGCTAGTACATCGAGCGGAATGAAGCAACATCGTCAGATTTTGTTCTCACTGGGTGTCTCACAGGTTAAGTGCTACGAGCATTAGAAGCCACCAGGTTACCCAATGACGGAGGTACCGAAAGTGGAAAGGGGGAGCACGCCACGATGAACTTGTGATCTACTTGCCACCGACACCGTGGAGGCTCGATGCGGTGTGGGTGATAGTGGACCAGCTCACTAAGTTGGCATATTTTCTAGCAGTGCGGATGACCTTCACATTGGAGGAATTTTACCGGTTGTACATTAGAGAGATTGTCTGATTACATGGAGTGTCAGTCTCTATCGTATCGGACAGGGACCCTAGGTTTACGACACAATTTTGGAAGAGTTTCCAAAAGGCTATGGGGACATAATCGATTTGATGAGCATCAAGGCTCATCCCCAGACGATGGTCAACAGAGAGAACAATATAGGTTTAGAGGACATGTCACAGAATGTATCCTAGATCTTAAGGGTAGTTAGGAGGAGCACTTACTCTTAGTGGAATTCGCCTACAACAACAGTTATCAGGCGAGTATACATATGGCACCCTATGAGACCTTACATGGGAGGCCATGTCGATCCCCGATTTGTTGGACATAGGTGGGAGAGAGTTCCATCACTGGTTCGAATCTTATTAGAGACACCTCTGAGAAGGTCGGTGTGATACGGAAGTGTCTCCTCACGGCTTAGAGCGGATTAAGAGCTACTGACAGACCTGCCGACCTCTAGAGCCTGGGAGGTGGGTGATCATTTCTTCTTTAAGGTGATGCCTAAGAGAGGAGTGGTAACATTCGGCAAGAGAGGGAAGCTAGCGCCGAGGTATATTGGGCCCTTCGAGAAACTCGAGAGGGTGGGCACAGGTGCATATCGGTTGGCATTATCACCGAGTTTATTAGGTGTCCATGAGGTGTTCCACGTCTCCATGCTCCTAAGTATACCTGTGATCCAAATCATGTAAAGTGGATCGGGAGAGATTATCATGATATAGATGGGACCTTCAAGAAGGGATTCATTGCGTGATCTTGGATAGTCGGATCGTGCATTAGACACAAGGCCGCGGCGACTAGTGAAAGTGTCAGGGCAACACCGAGGCGCAGGAGGTCTTGGAACACAAGGACACGATGCGTGCCATCTATCCTTTTCCCTCATTTGAGGATGAAGCGTGAGTTATCTAAAATTTGGTCAGCTCCATTTTCTCCTTACCCTCGTCTAAGGGAAAAGGGCGCCCTCAAGTATCTCTAAGTTCAACCTCCCACGGTCAGCTTGAGAAAGGTCGCCATTGTCTAGAATCAAGAATACTCGAAGAGTCACCGCTAATGCGCAGAGAAGAAGAGCGACCCGGACCCCATGATGAAAATAAATAATGAGTTAACTCGCCAACCTAACCCTAGCGCCGTCAGACGCTTCGAAAAGAGACCAAGGAGATAGAGACGCAGCGGACCCAAGAGTACAATAGAAAAAGCTATCCCAAGAAAGACACCAGAAAAAGACTGCGCAAAAAAGGTTCAGACAGAAGACTAAGAGAGAAGAAAGTCCGAACTCGCTAAAGTCAAAGAAAAGTGTCCGATCGAGGTACAAGATGTAGGGATATCTCGCGAAAGAAATGTATGAAACCGAAAGGAGTGGAGAAGTGAGCCACAGGCCGAAGAGTCATCATTATCACAAGACATATGACTCCACGACTGGCCCTAACTAACCCAAAATTTTTATGCACATGGAAATTCTGCACCGATGCGAGAACGCTGCACTCTTGCCCACGCACACCATACACAACGGGCCGGGGGGGCAACCGATAAAGGTTTGAAAATAAGGCTCACAGCTCCACTCGCCAGCCCAAGAAAGAGGCCACCCAACAAACACCTGTGTCCCTACGATAACCAAAATGAGAGCCCAAATTCACTTATCCCAAAGGATGAGAACGGGGGTAGTTGGGAAAGCTCACGACCCACAAATCAAGCCAAATCTAACTAAATCTTATCCTGCAAATATTATCCTGCAAATCTAACTAAATCTTACCAGTTAGGAAAGTAAGATAATTCACAATATTACAGCTCGTCAAACGGGATCCCACCAATAAGGAGAGAAATAATTCCAGATAGAGCTGCACTTTCTATATCCATAATCAACCATATCAAGAAAATATCCTATCCAATGGGAAAGAATCCTAATCACCATCCAACTGGTGAAACATCTACTATAAATACAAGGCCACCCCATTGGTGAAAGGTACGCAAACATACGCAACACATTCGCCCTCTAAGCAATCCATCTTTTCTCTCAGGAAAGAACTGACTTAGGCATTGAGCGCTACTCTGCGGTCTCGCCGACCCTCCTTCTTCTTTGTTTTGCAGAGGAGTACCATGTCCAAGAGCCCGCACCAAGATCGCAAAGAATCCTACTTCACTCGACGGTCCAGAGCCTCGCAGACCACTCCCAAATGGGCAAATTCAGATTCGCCTAACGACCCCTACACGCTCCAGCCGCCCGGCTAGTGGCATCATCAACTTCCACTATGCATGCAAAGTCTTTCTCATCCCACACTTCGAATTCAACTTTTCTCTCTCTCGACTCGATTCTCATCACACGATAACGGACATTACACATTTTGGCAGAAAGTAACCACCTTCCCATGAAAAAAAAAAATTTAATTTTACATATTTCATCCTTATTCACATTCAGCTCAATTTAATCTATATATATTAAAAATCGCCCTTTAAGTCTTAATTTCATCCATTCCCGTGACGCTTTGAGTCACCCCGTTGCTTTTGTCAATATGAACCACACTCCGGGCTTGACGTGGGATTTTCCTTTTGTTTCCTGCAAAGGCTCACCCCTCCCCCCCCCTTCTCTAAATGACCCTCTCCTCCACTTAAGGCTATTCAGTAATGGGTCCAATTGTTTCTGGGGTATTTACTTTTCGCTCAATTCTTAGGAAATTGATTTGTGGTCTTAAGTTTGTAATTTCTTTTATTAGTGGAGTTGTTCGTTGACGCCCGAGACATAGGCTATTGTCAACCTCAAGTAAATTTCGTGTTCTTTATTTGTTATTATTTTCGCTTTAATAAGTATTATTTTGTATCGTTGTTTTGCCTGTATTTCCACGAGAGTACTATTATTCATATGAATAGTAACTTTATTAATTTGGGGAAAACTAAATCTGATTTTCCTAACAATTGGTATCGTATTGTCTCACGAGTATGCTCAGGGTTGCAAAGTGTTATCCGATCTTCCACATCATAAAAGGTTCCTTCGTTTTGGCATTTTCGCTTCTATAGTTTCAGTATGCTCTGTGGTTGCAGCTTTGTCTGATCTTCCACATCATAAAAGATTCTATTGAGATATTGACATTCCGCAGTGACAGCTATTTGTTGTAGAAATGTCAGAATTTGAATACAGTGCACTATCAACCTCTACACCGACAGGATTCTCATCAAGATCAATGGTGACTAATACCAAATTTGATGTGGAGAAATTTGATGGCACCAATAACTTTGGCATGTGGCAAAGCAGGAGGTGCAGATGTTCTTTCCAAATGTGAGCTTGATGTTGCACTAGAAGAAAGGGAGACTAGAAGATGTTGGATTTGAGAGATCGAAGAATCAATCATTTAGCATGGTACGATTTGATTATGTCTCTCCACAAATAAATATCCGTTTATGAGAGAGATGTTTGCAAGCAAGTTGTGGAAGGAGTTGTAGACAAGTTCATAAAGAAGCATACGTAGAACAAGCTCTATACGAAACTTAAGTCAGATCATTTCCAAGATAAAACCAGTAATTACTATGAATGATCACATCACCGATTTCCGATTCATTAGTAACCGTATTTGTCGAATTTAGACGAAAGTAAGTGATGTTTATAAGGCTTTGATATTGTTAGCTTCCCTTCCTGATGAATATGAACATCTTATTGTTAGTATGTTGACTGGGAAAGAAACAATAACCTTTAAAGAAGTACTACTGCTCTGTATTCGATTGAGATAAAAAACAAAGATAAATTAGAACACAGGAGCTCAGCCGGTGAAGCCCATGACCTGCTCGAGGTCGAATCAAAATGAAACCAGGAGAGAAGGGGAAGATCTCGGCCAAAAGGAAAATCCTGGTAAAGATAAATGTGCCTGTCACGAAAAGCGGCATTGAAGAAAAGACTATCCAAGCCGCATAAAAAGAAAGGAAAGGGTGCATCTAAAGCATGTGTGGTCAGAAGATGATAAGTCGATTTTCATCGTCTGTGTCATTAGTGACTAGTACCGATGAATGGTTGTGTGATTCAAATTCGCCATTCCATATGTGTTTTAGAAAGGAGTGGTTCTTTCAACCTTACGTAACTTGATGGTGGCATTGTCCATCCGGGCGCACAATCAACCTCAAGTATGTAGCCGACTCCGCTCAACTGCCAAGAATCATGATGGGTCGACTAGGGTGTTGACAGATGTTCGGTACATTCCGAAGCTTGAAAAGAATCTCATCTCTTTGGGAACCTTGGAGTCAAAAGGTTTCACTATCATTCTGCATAATGGGATTCTGAAAGTTGTTTCAGGAGCACTCTCAGGCGAAGGAAAGGTATCACGAAACAACCTCAGATCTTTATCAAGGCAAAGACAACAAGTGGGGACAAACAAAGAACAGACGTGAGGCGTGCACAGTAGCCGAGATGTCCGTGTTATGTATATGAGACTGGACATGTCGGGAGAGAAATCTTTGCAAACGTTGGCTATGTAAGGATTATTAAAAGGTGCAAAGACTTGCAAGCTGGATTTTTGCGAGCAATGTGTTCTGGGAAAGCCAAAGAGGGTGAAGTTCGGCACCGTAATCCATAATACTGAAGGTATATTGGATTATATTCACGTATTTATGGGGACCAACCAAGACTCGGGCTCGGGAGTGTAAACATTACTTTGTTACATTTTGTTGATGACTTTTCCGTAAGAGCTCGGGGTGTATATGTTGAAATCCAAAGATGAGGTGTTTGAAACATTTCTTGTATGGAAGAAAATTATGGAGAACCAGACAGGGAGGAAGATTAAAGTACTCCGATCTGACAATGGTACAAAATATCGAAATGATCAATTTTCGATATTCTGTAAGAAGGAAGGCATATGTAGGCACTTTACAGTTAAAGATACACCGCAGCTATAATCTGCAGGGCGTAACGCATTAACCGAACCTTGGCCGAGAAGGTTCCTGTATGTTGTCCAATGCCAGGTTTGGGCAAACCGCCTGGCCGAGGTCGTTATGTATGCAAGCCATCTCATTAACTCTGCCTACCATCACCGCACTAAATGGTAAGACACCTCGAGGTATGGTCCGGAAAACCCGCAAATGATTATGATACTTTACGTGTGTTCGGCTCCACCGCTATTATCATGTAAAGGAATCCAAGTTGAATCCATGGGCTAAAAAGGCATTGTTTATGGAGCACCTCGTGTCAAGGCGATACTAACTCGTGTCTATCTTCAAGAAAATTATTTCTAATGTGGATGTTACTTTGATGAATCGCCATGTCAGTTAAGGTAACAAAGACGTAAAGTGTCGTATGAACACTTTTCAAGAAATGTAGGGAAGACTCGGGCCATAGTGGAGGGTACTAAAATGTGGAGTTTCGCACGACTTCATTTAAACCAGCTTGAAGACCAAAGCAGACAGATCATGAAGCGTATGTCAAGAGGAAGAGGTTTCAACTAAGAACCTCAAAGAACAGATTTAATAATCACACGAAGGCCAAGCAAAGAGAGATTAGAAACCTCGCCGGGTTTGAAGATATGGTGGCTTATGTACTAAAGAGTAGAAGAAGGTATACCTCGACTCTTCTTGAAGCAAATAGTAGTCCGTATAAAGAAAAGTGAAGAAAGCCATGGACAAAGAAATGCAAATTCCTCAGAAGAATCACACTCTTCGAAGCTAGCTGACTACCAAAGGGAAAGCATGAAATTGGCCGCAAATGGGTTTATGCCTGTAGCTAGTTGATTTCCAAACAAGAATGACGCTTGCTACAAGGCCGATCGGTATTAAAGGCTATGCTCGTATGAGGGGAAATTGACTACAATGGTGTATTTTCTCCTATTGTGAAACATTCTCCATACGATTTTGTTGGGGCCTTGCAGCACAGCTTTATCATGGAACTAGTTCGAATGGACGTGAAGACAACATTCTGTATGGTGATTTGGAGGAGGAAATCTATATAACCTACTCTCTAGATTGCCTAAAGTTGGGTCGGAAAAGAAAATCGGGTTTGTAAATTCGAACAAATCGCTATATGGTTTTGAAGAAATCGCCGCGCAAGTATAAGCGATTTGATCAGTTCATGATAGGCCAAAACTACACCAAAGCAATTTGATCATCGCGGTGTATTCCTCGTTGCTGTGGATGGATCTTTCATACACCTTCTCTGTATGTTGCGACATGTTGATAGCATCAAGGAATCATGTATATGCATTGAAGGCTCAATCGAGCAAGGAGTTCGAAATGAAGATCCAAGAAGCCAAGAAGATTCTCGACATGGAAATAAATGAGACGTACGTGCAGGGGCACACTTTTGTTTAACTCGTATAAAGATTTGAAGATGTACTACAACGTTTGGTATGTCCTCGAGAAGACTAAACTCCGTAAGGGCTCCCACTTGCTCCTCATTTCAAGCTTAAGTGGCTTCACAGTGTCCAAAGATGTAAGAGGAAACGGAATATATGTCAAAGGTTCCTTATTCAAATGTAAGGTAGCTCGATGTATGCTATGGTGTGTATGAAGGCCCCGACATTTCACATGCAGTTGGGATTGTGAGGTGTACATGCATAACTCGAAAGAACATTGGCAAGCAAGGAAATGGATTCTAAGGTACATCTCGTAAAACCTTAGATGTCGGTTTGATATTCGGAAGGATGATATGGTTGGTCAAAGATGTAGTTGACATCACATCCGATTATACGTGATATTGATAAACGTAGATCAACCATCGGTTATATGTTTACTTTTGCAAAAGCACCAAGTGAAGGAAGTCTACTTTATTGGGCCGACAAAGGGTCTTGTCTACGACTTTATATGTAGTATATGGCAATCACCGGCTAGCTTAAGGAAGCAATATGGCTACAAGGGTTGTCGATGATTCGGGGTGTTGGCTAGAAACAAAGGCAGTGTTTTGTGACAATGAAAGGCTATTCATTTAGCTAAGAACCAAGTTTATCATGCACGGACGGCTATATTGGTGTGAGGTATCATTTTGTGCGGGAACATTGTTGAAGGTGGAGTCTTAGTTCGAAGATCAAGACCGGATGATAATCTCGCAGATATGTTGACTAAGGTGGTGACAAAAATCAAGTTCAATCATTGTTAGACTAGATCAACATTGCAAAGTTTGATTAAGGTTTGATCGCATTTGGAGGCGCTGCGCTTTTATTAAAGAGGTTTCAGATGGGATTCGCATATTTGTCAAGGTGGATTACTGTTGTTTGGGCAATATGAATCACTATTTGATGCTGGGATTTTCTTCTTTGTTTCCTATAAAAGGGCCGCCACCCCCCCCCTCCCCTTCTCTAAATGACACCTCTTCCTCTCACTTAAGGCTATTTGTATTGCCCCAATTGTTTCGGTATTTATTTCTTTACCTCAATTTCTTAGGAAATTGATTTGTATCTTAAGTTTGTAATTTCTTTTCATTAGTGGGAGTTGTTCATTGACTCGAGGACGTAGGCTATTGTCAACCTCGTTAAATTCTCCCAAATTCTTTATTTGTTATTATTTTCTCAGCTTAGCCAAGATATTTTGTATCGTTGTTTCTCACGTATTTCGCGAGAGTACTATTCATATGAATAAAATATTTGTTAATTTGGGGAAAAACTAACCCGGATTTTCCCAACACACCCCCACCCTGAATTAATTAACGGGCAAAGAAAGCGAGAAACTCAACTCAGCTATGGTGATGAGATCGCATTTAGTTTATCATCCGTAATAGCCAAAATGTGCATTTCTCCGCTTAAGTCTCCGTTGCTAATATTGCTCATTCACTCAACAGCCTTCGAGTACTCATGTTGCGCCATGGAATTCAAATTCGATTGTTGATTCCGAGTTCTGATTGTTGTGGGATGGGATTTTGTTGAATGCAAAGACTGATCATACTTCAAAACAATTCAACTTAAAGAGTTGTAACTATTCTATCTAAGAGAACTTTTCGGGGACCTCGTCACCACACTGTGGAGGAATCCAAAGATGTTTGCACCCTTTTCACCAACAGAAGCTTGTTGAGCTCCACATCTCACACAACAACATACAAGGTGAAATACTTGGAGATGGATTAGCTAATCTCAAGAATTGTCCATCTCGATGCAATAAGAATAACTCGAGTGGATCCATCCTCCTCACTCTTTCACCGACTTCACGCCGCATTCTATATGGATGATAATTCTCTTAGTGGAGATCAAGTCATCCCTGAAGAAGAAACTAGAAACCTCGCGACGATTTTGTCGTGAATTAAAATTCTCGTGTAACAAATTTTCGCATGCCACGCTTCTATGTAGTTTTGTGTTTAAGGTTAGGAACTTAGAATATCTGACTTGAGCCATAATGATTTATCCATGGAAATACCCACCGAGATTGGAAATTTACTACCTAACATCTCCTATTTGTGGTTGAGTACCCACGACCGTGAATCCTCCTCGTCCATGCTAAAACTAAGCAAGTTGAAAGCCCTTCATAAGGAGAACAACTCTAACCGGAGAAATTCCATCATGGTCGTTCGATTTCAAGGGCCTCCAAGATTTGTATGTTGGAGGAAACCGTGGTCTAATTTGGAATAACAATGTCAATGCGGATCAGATAGCACCAAATCCCAATCTATTTGGATTGTCTCTAAATTGCGGGTCTTGTTACTGGAGATGTTCCAAAGTGGATTAATTATATCCTAACGTCTCTTTATTGTCCGATTTCGAGAACAAGCCCAAGGTGCATTTCCAATGTTTCGAGATGAGATCACTTCACTTTTTTATTCTTTCGGACAATGAACTCATAGGTTCTCTTCCACCTACTTTTTTTTTCTCGACTTTATGATCTAGAAGTGCTTGGGTTCTCTCATGGAACAATTTATCCGGGAGTCAGCTAAAAACCATCGAGATGCAACCTTCACTGCCCCGCCCTAAGCAAGAATAACTTTTTCGGGCCTGTTCCTCAATACCTCATCACTGGTTCATACCTACAAATACTGAATCTATCTAGAAACAAATTTTCTCTTCCTTTCCCAGTTTTCTACCCTGATCGAGTACAACTACAACTAGCTTACATCGATTTCTTAGGACAAGGTCCAACTTCCTTTCCTAGAGAAAACAACATTTCAGTATCAATGAAATAAGCTATTCGGGGGCTTTCCACCTTCAACTTAACCAACTTGTGATAATCCTGAATGCCTTGGAACTTCAAGACAACAATCTTATTGGTGAGTTCTCAACTTCCTCTCCCAAATCTTACACTAAAAAGTTCTAAACCTGCGAAATAATCACTTTCAAGGTTTAATCCCTAAAAGTATTTGCAACCTCTGTAACCTTCAAATTCTTGATGTCTCAAACAACAACCTAACTGGAGAAATCCCCAATGAGTTTGGTAACCTTGTTGGAATGATTAATGAGCCACCAAATCCACCATCACCCATACTTTTGGCACTCATTATTGATTTTACCTCAAGATGGTCAAGCCAATCCTCCCTGGAGTTTAGTGTGGAGTTAACAATGAATCGAAGCAAGTCAAAGCAAGGCATCTCCACCGACAAACTTAACATGTACACTTTATTAGACTTCTCAAATAACCAACTCTCTGTCTAGATTCCAACCTCGTTGCGTGCTCTCAAGGCTTTGAAGTTACTCAACATATCTTGCAACAAACTTTCTGCGAAGATACCCACAAGTTCGATGATTCGAGAACATGTGACAATAGACTTGTCCCACAACAACCTCTCTGGTTCAATTCCTCCGAAGCTCACAAAGCTGCAACAACTTACCATTCTAGACGTGAGTAACAGTGAACCTCTCTGTCTTAAAGGTGATGGACTCCCCCTCTCACCACCAACACCAACAAAGACACAGGAGCCATGGCTCTTATGGAAAGGTGTGCCCAATAGGGTTGTTGTTTAGCAATCAGAATAATGGTTCATATGGGGTATTTTACACTACCACCACCTTCAAGCCACGGACATCGCTCACACCGTCTAATCGGAGTAGGAGGACAACAAAATTAAATCAGTTGGAATATTGTTCGGATGCAAATGTCTCCACCCAACTAATTGATAGAATGATGAAGACATTCGTTAAATATAAGTATTTTATGTAAAGGTATTATGTCGCTAGTGGCATTAGCAAGAAAAAAAAAAAACTTTCTGGAGGAAATGTATTAGTGCATTTTCTATATTCATGTCATTTTGGTGCATAAGTTTATTTTTATTATAAATGTTCACTTGGTCTCCTTTAAATGCATTTATTTTTCTTTCTTTAATTCACTCATCACTTGTATGGGTCTAGTTCTATTCAATTTTTTATAAATACTTCACAAAAATCTACATCATTTTTACTTTATTTGAATAGTTTAAAAACATATATTAATTTTTTAACGATATAAAATCAATTCATTAGTTAGCACAATTCGGAACTGGTGTCCCTATTCCAACCATTTATCTAAATCAATTTATCCGCTAATAACCGCATAAGTGCTTTTTAAGGTTACTTCAAAAAAAAAAAGTTATATATTAAGGTCTTTCAAAAGTAAACAATAATTATAAAATTGGAAAAGGGTCCTTGCACTATGTCCTAAAATCAATCACAAATTCGGATACCCCATTCTTTTTCATGCTACAAATAGTACTCATATTCTTTTAGTAGTTGAAACAGTTGATCAACCCAAAACGTCCACACCAGAAATACATGTGCCCATACTACTAAAATCAAGCAACAAATTTGGAACAAATATCATGCGTCTTCTCCCATGTCTTGATTAGGGGTTGGTAAAATTTGACAATATCCGTGAACATAATATGAATTTGATACGATTTTTGTGGGTTTTGATTGAGTATAATCGTGTTTGAATTAAAATCGTGTTTAATAAACGGGTTATATTTGTGTCAATTCACATAACACGAATTTGACCCATATTGACTCGTTTAGTTATTATGTTAATTAATATTTAACCTAGATTTACCCATTATATACATGTTTTATGTTATATATTGATGAATTAGTTATAATTTATATTATTTTAATTACTCAAATTGACAACCGTACACATGTCTAATCTGCCACACAATTACTAATCGGCCGTGTTTGACTTTGATATTTCCAACCCGCTTTATTATTCAGGTTATGTTGATCGAATACTATTGAAAACATGTGTTATTGACACGACCTGAACACGAATTGCAACCCCTAGTCCTGATCTTGATGGACTCACCCTCCCACCACCATGAACTAAGACACCAGAGAGCCATTGTTCTTGTAAAACCCGGGAAAAATTCAATTTTTAAAAAAAGGGTAAAACGGTAATTTCGGTTGGATTTCTAGACAGTCGAAATTTTATGTTTTTCGAGTATAACTAGGCTCCGTGACACTTAATGCATGTGACACATGGCACTAGGATGAATGACTCATGTCGGGAGCCATGTGTCGAGTTGAGGAGGAAGGAAGGTGGAGCCCTCACTTGAGATAGGAACAAACAAACAAAAAGAAAAATCAAGAAAAAGGGAAAAATGAGACATGTGGCATGGAGGAAAGTGGGGGGAAGTTTCCCCCACTTTTGATCAATTCGGTGAATGAGAATAAAAAATGGAGAAAGAAAAGAGAAAAAGAAAAAGAAATGAGAGGCGAAGGGAAACGGAGGAGAAAGAGGAATAAAGGGGAAGAAAGGAAAAGGAAAATTTTCTCTGGCATTCCGATGGTCGAAGCTCGACAGTCTGAGAATTAAAGTCGGTCCACACAACGAGAGCTACTCGTGGGTACCAAATCGTAGAGTTTTTTCTAAACCCAAGAGGTAGGGAATTTTCCTACTATAGTTATTTCTAGTCTAAAGGTCATTTAATGGCATGGGGTTTTGGGGGCCGTGGAGTGGTCGCGGCATTTCAAATTCCAAAATTTTTGGACTAAATATTGGACAGTTTGGGACTGATTTCGGCAACCCCGGACAGTTTTTAAGTATTGGTTTTTATCCTAGGACTGGTGTCTTCGTTCGTCAGGTGTTAAGAGTTTGGGGCCGTGTTCGCAAAATTCTAGAAAAGGGAAATTAACCTGAACTAGACCGGTCTGGGGTGTTGAGGTCAGATGGTGCCTTGTTGACTTGAGGTTTAAATCAAGGATCTTTGTGTGTTATTGCTTGGTAGTTGAATAAATATGTTGTTTGTGTGAAAGTCACGTTGATATATGTTTATTTTGATGAATTGACATGACATACATGATAGATGTGAATTATATGTAGAAAATATAATTATCCATGACGGTAATGTTGCATGTAGCTCCTATTATGCATGTAACATGATATGACATGAAATGGCATCTCCAGATTTCATACGTACGGGGACATCGCGCTGAGTCGTAAAAGGCATGGTGATGGTTATTCACCATTCTCGTGAACGGGTGGCGAGCTCTGTGAACGGGACAACATCCAAATTGAGACTCACGGTTGCATAACATGAAAAAAGGGAAAAATAAAAAATAAATACATGTTTGAGAGGAGTAAGATGGGGGTAGATCCCCTAAGGTGGAAAGACCCAATTCATTCACAGTTAAAACATGATCACCAAATTTCTGAAAGACCATAAAACGTTGGAAAGGTGCGAAGGCCCCGCTGTAAACCTCAAAACCGTGGGTCCACAAATACGTAAACACACGATTTGGATGAAATCAAATGAACATTGGAGGATTTTCCAATGGTCTTGAGTTTTAAAAAAACAAAAATATTTTGTTTGAATAAAAGAGTCATCGGGTGAAACACTAATGATAGGTTTTCACTCGCATTGCATGTGCGAGGAGTCGTCAGACTCCTGTTATGGGCATGATGAGTCTCATCTCATTCATGACATGAAATATTCCATATAGGGATTGCATTTTCAGATGTGGAATACGGTATTAATGTGTGCTACATTGCATGTGCACTTAGCGGAGTATTTTATAGGAGACTTTCTACCTGACATTGCTCACCCCATCGTGGGAAAATATTTTCGCCATCATGGTACACAAAGGGATGAAACACCCAAAAGCCTAGTTGTTGAAATACAAAGTGTTTTTAAATACAAAAAATTTTTGTTGAATACAATCATCTTTTCAAAATGTGGGGATTGTTAGTAAACAATAGTTTTCAAAAGGTGTCATTCCCACATGGAAAAAGACAAGAGTCTTTATCGGGTTTATATACTACTAAACCTTATGGGCTCAGACATGACTTGAGTAGCGTGGGATTCTCACAAGACAAGAAATGTAATGAAATATAAAATCGTAGTAAATTC
>JAEQBH010008572.1:0-78845 GCA_016808115.1 Tetrastigma voinierianum
GCATATTTACTAAGGTAATTGAATTCTTTCTCATATTTAGCCATCCGTTCCCTTGTCTTAGAGTAAGTGCTTCCATTTTGAATCCTTGTAATCCCTTGATGAGCATACGCCCGTATTAAACTCTGTGGCGAAGTAGTCCCGTATAACGGATCACGGGAAGCGGTGGATTTCTCGAGCAGCTTCCACGATCATATGCTACGCTACGTGATAGGCGCACATGTGACCTTTTGGTCCCTGAGGACATCTCCTTCATCTAACACCATTTCTAATTTTCAAGCCAAAACCGGCTTTCGGACTCTTCATACTTGTACCGTGATTCTCTTCCATACATTGCTTTCTTACTGAATCACTCGGAGCTCGTAGGGGCATAAGTCGATCTAAGACCCTTGCTATATCTTGAGAGGTTTTTACCAATGCTTCAGTTGAAGCATATTCATTTGTCGTTGAATCAGACGGACCAGAAACAAATTGATCGAAAGTTTGCAGCTTTCGATTGTTTCATCTGCTGACTTCCTCGGGTGGATCCATTCTGACGATACCGAAACAGGACATGGCATTAGACGGCACATTACTATGTAGGCTCGTCATAATCTAAGACCCTTCGAGAAAACGCCTAAGCCTAGGCTACGTGCCAACTTGTCATGATCCCACTTTAGGAAGAGGGCGCGAACGACCAGGACTCTTTATTTTCTTTTTCAGACATTGGTGGGCCCAAGTCTTATAACTTAATCAAAATATCATATAAAAATGATACAAAATAAAACTACCACCGTAGTGGTGTTTACAATATCAATACATACAATCCTGAGTCCCATTTACATATACATATACAAAAGCGTACATTGTTTACATATTCGAGACGCGAACCTCGTAACTGGTGAACCCTACAGGTGTCGCTGGCACAGCATAATGCGGAAGATCGTGGACATCCTCCTCTGTACCTACACGGATTAAAACTATAGGTGCTAAGCTTTCTGATTAGTAGAGGAAACATATGACTTATATATGTACACATGCATTAATACTCTTATCTGATAAAGCGTATAGCAATAGCAATTATTCATTAGCGGTCTCGAGGATTTTCATGAATTCATATAACAAACTTATACTACTTGTACTTATAGCGAGACTCATACTTATTTATAGATCTCATTAGGAATTCTGAGCTTATACTTATGCAGTACGTGGAAATTTTCTGAACTTATCTTATACCGCAGTACCCGTAGGTACATTCAAAACATAACGATGTACATTACTTTCTTCTTATTAAACTATCGGAGCCCTATCATAACTTTTGGATTACCTAGACTAGTAATAAAAAATGGTAGGACCGCAAACCTGATAAGTACTTGAAGGTCGCGATGCAATCACGAGGTGCAGTGGCCTGACGGGAATCTTAGGAAGCAGCGTGAAGAGTGCTTAGTCATGCCCAATTATCGTCTTAGAAATTGCTAAGCGGAGAGTGTCGAAGCCTTTGAAACGAAACCTTAGTCTTAAATGTCTTGGAAGCAAGGTTAGAGTGTCGTCGCACTAATCGAAAATCTTAGAAGTACTATATGTGCGCCGCGTAACAAGGTCTTGTGTCATTCCATATGCAGTGGCAGTCCTGATTATATGTGTTCAGGAACTTACTATCACATTATAGGGACATTAAGTTTGCCTGAGATTTGCCTCCTGAGGCGACGAAGTGCAGTATAATTTTTCCTTTACTTTACCTTCTGAGCATGTATGAACCCTTTCATACATTTGCTAGAAGTCCTCTTTAGTTCCAATAGGTGGGTCCTCGAACCTTGAAATGACAAAACAAAACCCCGAAAACACATCATTTTTTATCTCTTTGTGAACGGTAACCGTCGCAGAGCTTGAGGCGAACTGACCTTCCCTACCGACCTCATTTGCGGCGAGGTCCCTCAGCCATGTGAAGGACCCTTGATCTTGCCCTGATTTTTTATCATTTCTTCCATTTTCCAGAAATCAAGCAAAACTCTTAAATACTCCCAGAGGCATCCACGAGAATAACTCCCGATAGGTTTCTACTCAAATGAAACCAAACATAGAGAAGAATTAGGTTTTTTTCCAAACCTGAACTTAATCACTTATAAGTTATGTCAAATTTCTAACACCGAAAACATGTCTCAAACACCATAAACCAGAATCCACTTACAATCCATACTCATCTTGCCACAAAATAAGGTTTTACTGACCCAAACTTTAGAACATACAGGGTTAGGATGCATTCTTAACTAAACCACTAGGAATGGGACCACTAATATCCACTCCTGAACACATCATAGCATCCATACTCAAAGTCATAAATCCATACAACATAGTTTCCATACAAAATCCTAGTTCCATACTTCCATACCAAAGTAGTCTCCATACAAAATCCTAGTTCCGTACTTTCATACCAAAGTAGTCTCCATACATAGATTCCATACAAAAACATCATAAATCCATACTAGAATCCATACCTTTTCTTTTCTTCTTCTTCTTCTTCTTCTTCTTCCTCTACTTCTTCTCTTCTCCTCTCTTGGCCTTCACGTATTGCCCTAGCCAATGCCCCAATGTGGACGAAAATTGGTCTTATTTGGTCTGCTCCATAAGGCCTTGTTTGGCCTGCTTGATACCTTAATTTGACTTAAGTTTCATTTTATTGCACTTTGGTCCTTCAACTCTTTTCTATTTGCTCCACAAGTTATGTTATTTCTATAATAGCCTCACATCTTTTTATCTTATGACTTTTGTGTCCTAATTTGACAAATTACAAATTTACCCTTGTATCTTGTACAAATTCCGAGTTTCTTAGTTTTCACGTTTTGCATTTAATTTACGAAAAATTCAAATTATGTCTACAAAATACCCTAAACATGTCGAAAATAACTAGGGTATAATTCGGGGTGTTACAATGACTCAAGACCAAGAGTAAGTTATAAACAATTTGAACTTGTACATTTGTGTATTTCACAATTTATTAAACCAGTGATGATCCATTTTACTTTGATGTTGAAGGTCTACAATTGACATTGACTTCATGTATATTGATCAACAATGGTTCAAGTCACTACTTACTCATGGCTCATGGCTTCATGACACGGTACGTAATTTCTGCATATTTTTAATTGAGATTAAAACCAAAGTATGAAACTAATTTATTTATTTTTCATTGTTAGCACATTGATGTTGCGTTCTTCTTCTTTCGTAAGCGGCGAATGCAAAATCCTCATATTTTCTCCCATAAGTTTACTTTTGTAGACACTATGTTTTGGGTATGTATAACTTCAAATTCTATTATTCTTTAAAAAAATTTGTAATAATAAAGCTTATGATGTTGATGATTAACTAATATACATTTCTTTTATATATGTAGCAAAATTCTCATTCAAGATAGAGCGAACATTGTGAAAAATTGAATCAATTTAGATTTCTTGAAGATGACATTCTTGATGATTATGCTAAAGGTTATCGACCTCTTCATTCTCTTCGTAGTGCGATGTTGATATAGGTAATAGGTGACAAATGTTAAAGCGATCAGCAGGTCTTGCGATTTATCACGCATATGAGATCATATATATATATATGACTCATTGCTTGGCATAAATAACAATGCAAGGTTGCAAGGGAGCATTAAACCATTATCAAAATTGTTACCACATTTATTGAATTCCATAGCATATGGGATTCGAGGTGATAGTGATGCTAACAATAAGGAATGGGATTTGAACGGTTGAAAGACATTCCTCAACAAAAAAATTTGTAAGTAATTTTCATATTTACTTTGACTTCTTGTTCATTAATCTTTAGTAATGTATCTAACATTAGTTAATGTGTATCATGTAGTGATGAATGTGGGATGTTTGTGATAAAGTATGTTGAGTACTTAATGCACACTCATCCATTTGACTCCCTTTCAGATGAGATTATGGATTGGTTACGAGAGAAAATGGCAACTGAATTGTTCTACATGAGAGATTTGCCTATGTAATTAAGTTGTGATGATAAGGAGCATTTTGTTTGGCATGGTTAGCCAATTTGTTATATGTAATTAAGTTGTGAAATGTATAAATTTATTTGTACATAGTCTTAAGTTGGGAAGTTTGTGATTGAATTTCTGAGTATTGTAAAGCTATTCAATTTCTACAATATTCCTTAGCTATTTATTGAGACTTAACTATTGTCAAGCGACAACTTTAAGGATGTTAAGTTAAGAACCTTAAATCAGTAGCTATTTATTTTAGACTTAACTATCGTTAA
Source organism: Tetrastigma voinierianum (assembly GCA_016808115.1). Lineage (NCBI taxonomy): Eukaryota > Viridiplantae > Streptophyta > Magnoliopsida > Vitales > Vitaceae > Tetrastigma > Tetrastigma voinierianum. Next base: position 4,252 of record JAEQBH010008572.1, read on the forward strand.
GTTACAACTTTAAAAGGGTTAAGTCAAGATTCTTACATTAGTAGCTATTTATTATGGACTTAACTATCGTCAAGTTATAAATGGAAGAAAGTTAAGTCAAGGATCTGAAATCAGTTTTTATTTATGCGTTGGACTTAACTACCTGTAAGTGACAACCTGAAGGGGGTTAAGTCAAGTTCCTTAAATCAGTAGTTGTTTATTCTAGACTTAATTATCGTCAGGTTACAACTTGAAGGTGTTTAAGTCAAGGTACTTACATCAGTAGTTATTTATTCTAGACTTAACTATTGTCAAGTTACAAATTGAAGGTGGTTAAGTCCAGGTTCTGAAATCGATAGCTATTTATGCTGGACTTAACTACCTTCAAGTTACAACTTAATGGGGGTTAAATAAAATTCCTTATATCGATGATTTATTAATTAAGACTTAGTATCGCTAAGTTAAAACTTGAAGGGGGTTAAGTTAAGGTTCTTACATCAGTAGCTATTTATTGTAGACTTAACTATCATCCTTAATAGGGTTTAAAAATAGGCGCCTGGACCCACTCGCCAAGCTTTAAGGAAAGGTAAGCCAGTGAAGCTTGGGAGCCCACGGCACCCGGCGAGAGCGGGAGCCAGTTTGATTGCCCCAGGGACGATATAGACGATATGAAAAGCCCGTGAATCACCATCGTCACACTAAATCTCACCAGCAAAGGGTAGGATAATTGTGCCGACATCATGAATCCAAGCTGAATCTCACGATGAGGAAGTAGGATAATTCTCAATAACTGCTCCCTCATTATCCCTTATTAACCCGATAGCGATAAAGGCAGAAAATACCCCATCCAATGGGAAGGAATCCCTACCACCATCCAATTGGGAAAAACATATACTATAAATACCAAGACACCCCATCGGTGAAAGGTCTGTGAGAACATTCGCCCCTTTAAAGCGATTGATCTTTTCTCTCGAAAACGGGGAGGAATGACTTAGGCATTGGGCGTCCGCGGTGAAGCCTCGTCGATCCTCACTTTTCTCTTTGTTTTGCGAAGGAGTCGGCATCGAGCGATGGACCAGCCCGACGGCGATTGATTACGGCCCAGCGATCCCTATACGCTCCAATCCAATTCCGTTTGAAAAAGGCATCATGTCGATTGGCGGTATGCGTAGGAGCAGCGGTTCCTTTAAATAAAGGCGATCTCGGTAACTAATGGTATCGCGCGAAATACAAGAAGGAACACGCTGATCCTTCGAGAATGCGGGAACCGGCCCGGTGGGGAGAGCGGATGTGAAACCTCTGGAGGTGCATTAGATCACGTGCTTGGGCGTACGGACGAGTGGAAGCGCACTTAAATCTCTGACGATACTTGATAGAGGTGAAGCGACTCACGGCGAATGCGCTTGCGGGAGTCGTAGCGAAGCGAAGGTCATAATACCACCCCTCGGGAAGAAGCGTACGCCTCGGCCCCTCTTAAGAAGCGAGAAGCGGCGAGAATCGGTAGGGCAGGGGGCGCCGAACCACCGCCAGCCAGGAGGGCCTTGTGAAAGCGATCATCGGGGACCTCGGAAGCGATGAGCCCGGCCGCTACCGGCCAGAATGAAGGGCGATCAGCCCAGAACGGTGGTAGCTGCGGGGGCTACCGGCCACGCTGAAGAGTCGTCGAAAGGTGGCGGCGGCTCCATGGACACCACAGTGCGGTGGCGGTCACGCGTTCGCGGTCGAGGTGCTCCACTTCCCGCTTCCGGCAAAGTTGAGAATCATAAATTAGGCGTTCGATGGTGCGAGGGATCCTGTTGACCATCTTAACACCTATAAGAATCAAATGGAGCTACATGGGTATTAGGACCCTGTACGGTGCAGAGGCTTCGCTATCATGCTAAAAGGCCCGGCTTTGGCTTGGTTTAACAGGTTCCCACCATCGTCAGTCTCCTCATTCAGAGAGCTCTCCATCGCGTTCGTCTCCCACTTCATTGGTGCAAGAACATATAGGAAGCCGAGTTATCACCTCTCTGACCACAAAGCGAGGCCGCGGGAAAGCTGGGTCTTTATGTTCGAGGAGGGACAATCTTAGAGTCTCTGAAGGTAGATATCACCCCAGACGAGAAGTTCGGCTATCAGAAACTCATGTTTGGGTTAGGAGTGTAGTCAAAAGATTTGATGTTTTCCATATCCAAGAATCCACAAGCGAGTATGGCTGAGGTGCTCGCCAAAGTGGAAAAGTACATAAACGGCGAGGAAGCCCTTGTATCGAGAAGAGCTCTTGACTCCTGAAAAAAAAGCATGTGGAAATGACAAATGGACGAAGCCACAGAGATAGAAAGCTAAGGGAGAGATCCCGAAGAAAGAAGGAGCGGTCCACTGAAGAGGCAGCGAGGCGTCGGGGGCAGCAGGACCACCTCGGCTCAGGCTAAGTCGAGCGGTGTTCACCTCGACGGTTCACCCCCAGCCGACCCTGTCTCGCGGGTCTTGCCGCGAAGTCACGGCATGAGCGGTTCGAGGTGGCAGGCCGGATGGTGAGATCCTGCGAGAGATAACCACAGTATTGGCCAGGTTCACGGGGACGCGGGCATCAGACGGACGGTGCATCTGACTTCGGGAAAGATATAGAATATTTTAATTCGGCCTTGCGGGTATCTCTGTAGCCGTATCCTCCTAAAGTCATCGGTAGCGACCACCACCACCTCGGCGAGACCGCGGCTTCAGCGCAACCCAGCCCTTAGGAAATTCACGTGATCTCGGGAGGTTTGCGGGGAGAGTGGGAATCCGGCTTCTATTTAGAAACCACTTGTGGCATCGGATTAGGAGAGGTAATGGAAGTGTGACGGTGTCGAAGCTGCCTCATTTCGTCTGGCTCAATAACATTCACCGGTTCGGACAGGGGATGCGACACCCCCACGGCTGACCCTTTGGTGATAAGGCGATTGTGGCTAACAAAACGATCAAGGTCCTCGTCGACAGTAAGATTCGGTCGACATCATCTTCACGTCGGCTTTTTGACAAGATGGGCATCGGAAGGCTTCTGACGATTCGGCACCCGCTGCGAGGATTCTCTAGGAAAGTACTACCTTTGGGGTGTCTGATTAGTGCTCTTTGGGAGACCTATAGGTGCGACGACAACGGCGATAAAGTTTCGTAGTAGATGCCCCGTGCAGCATAACATGTTGTTGGCGGACCCTCTCAACGCCATAAAGGCCTTCCCCTCCGCTTACCACATGATGATTAAGTTTCCTACCACAGGTGGAGTAGGAATGGTTCGAGGAGACCAGCGCATGGCCAGGGAGTGCTACTCGGCGTCCATGAAGCAAAAAGCGGTAGACAACGTATACATGGATGAGCTCGACATGCGCGACGAGGTAAATACCCGACCTGAGCCCTCGGAAGAAATTTGGAGCTACGTAGTTGGATGATAATACGAACACCTGCGCCTACATGTCGGCTCGGGTTAGCGAAGACCTCGAGACATCTCATATTCGCTTCACGAAGCGAGCGAGGGATGTCTTCGTGTGGAAGCTTGAGGGAGGACGTGGAGGGATTGACCTGCAATAATCACTCCGCAATTTAGCGTCAGTCCATCCTTGACGATTCGAGCAAAAGAAGAGTTTCGCTCGAGGAAAGACAAAAGCGATAAATGAGGAAATTCGACCCAGCTCCTCCAGGCGAGAGCGATCAAAGAAGTGGATTATCTGGATAGTTGGCCAGCGTCGTGCTAATTCAGCGAGCGACGAGTGCGACTCTGCATCGACTTCAGCGACATCAATAGGGCATGCCCCGAAAAGATAGTTTCCCTCATACGAGGATAGACCTCATTGTAGATGCCACAGCCGGCCATGAACTCCTCAGTTTCATGGATGCTTTCTTCATTCTGACCAAATCGCATGGATCCCGACGAAAAAGACCTCATTCGTTACAGGGCAAGGGACCTATTGCTATCGAGTAATGCCCTTTGGGCTAAAGAACGCATGAGCTACCTACCAGAGGTTGGTGAACAGGATGTTCCAGAAGCAAATAGGGGCTTCCCTGGAGGTATATATAGATGATATGTTAGTGGAATCAACCACGGCCGAGCTCCACATAACCCGATACATTTACGACATTCGAGATCTGAGAGTCTGACATGAAGTTGAATCGGCTAAATGCGCTTTTAAGTCTCATGGAAAAATTCTTAGGTTTTATAGTCAACCATAGAGGAATTAAGGCGAATCGAACAAGATAAAAAGCGTACTTGACATGCGCCCTTGTCAAATATAAAGAAAGTCCAATGTCTAACGGGAAGAATAGTCAAATCTGATTGTGTCCAAAATTTAGCGATAAATGTCGACCCTTTCTTCGAGTTCTAGAGCTTTTCAATGGGATACATGTTGCGAAGAAGCGTTCGTAGCATTGAAAACTTATCTGAGCTCTCCCCCAATCTTGGTGAGCCCCTGCGGGGAACTCCTTTTCTATTTTTGTGGTTCTTATTTTAGGCCGGCGTCCGGTCTACTATTATGGCGAGGCTGAGAGGAGCGGAGGAGAGGTATCCCAAGATGGAGAAATTAATCCTGGCGCTGTGTATGGCCGCTGGCCTTGCTGACTCGTACCATTGAAGTCCTGCAGATACCCGATGGAAGCGAAGTCTTTGCACAAACCGAGACCTCGCGAGATTAATGAAGTGGGCATAGAGTTGGCGGGTTCGGCATCGAGATATAAACCAAAAGCGCAATAAAGGGGCGGGTCTTGCAGTTTTTGTCATGGAGTTCCTGCCGCGAGGAGCTTGACGAGGATCGTGAAGCGGCGGCGAACCTCCCCGTTTAGGTATTAGGTAGGCGGGTACGCGATGCTTTCGAGGAGGCGATCGTAGGGCTAATTCTAACCTCACAGGAGAATAGATATAGAGTATACTTTTTCGGTTGGGTTAGGGCCTCAGCCAGCGGGGCGGAGTATGGTAGATCATCGGTGGTCTGACCTCGCCCGTTCGATGAAGTTGACGAGTTTGAGGTATCACGTGACTCAGGTTGGTAGTAAAGCGAATAGAAGACACCTGCCAGGCTGGTGAAAAAATGATCTATGCCTCAGGTAAAGGGTGCGAGGAAGTTCGTGCTGGATTCGGGGTCGGACACATGCCAGCAAGAACTCCAGGCGGATGCCACTATGAAACTATGACCGGCCTCCGAAAGATCTCAGTAATGGCTTTGTCGAGACACCTTCCCAAAAAAAAAAAAGGCCCTGTAGATCTGCATGGTGAAGTCTCCCCCGTCATGTCAGGCGGCTTTGGATGGACCCGTTTAGGACTATTTAATAGACATACTACTACCCAACGACCCAAAATAGGCTTCTAAGTTTAGGACGAAGTCGACGGGTTTACTGTGCAGGAAGACTTTTCTGAGGTTTTTTCACACCCATCCTCGAAGTGTGCGGGGAAAAGCTGGCCAGGCCTACGTCGCCCGAGGAAGTACATGAAGGTATATACGGAAATCACATCGGGCTCGGGCGTTGGCAGGAAAAGCCTTAAGACGGGGGATGCACTACTAGCCCAGCGATGCTCGAGACGCGATAGAATTAGTGTTCGGGGAAATCACGAGTTGTCGGGGAGCCACGCGAAATCCTCTCACACTCCGTCGGAGACCTTTGGCGTCGGTCTAAGCCCACGACCACTGTGATGGGAATTTGGACATATTGGGACCTCTTGCCCGTTGGAGCGGGCAGTGCAAAATTTATCATGCGTGGATTATTTCACAGATGGCGAAATAGAACCTTTGGCTCTTATCACGAGGAATGGGGATCTGCGATTTCGTTTAGCGTTCCATAATTTGCGAGGTTAGTATCCGAGAGCTTTGATATCGATAATGGGAAGCAATTTGATAATCCTAAGTTCGAGAGATTTACGTCTTTGAGCTCGGGATCAAGAGCTACTACTCATCCCCCGGCTAAATCCCCCGCGATCTAATGGAGGCTGAAGTCACCATCCGGACTCTTAAAACGACATTAAAGACCAAGTTGGAAGATCTAAAAGGCAAATGGGTAGAGTACCTACAGGGTGTTAATGGGCGTGCGAGGCTTCTGAGTAAGTCGGCGACTCGGAAACCCCATTCGCTCACAGCCTTCGCGCCCAGGCGGTAGCTCTGTCGAGATTGGATTAAATCCCAGTTGAATTGGCCCGGAGTGTGGAACATAACGAAGAGGCTCTCCTGCGAACTAGACCTCTAGATGGCGATTTGGTCGAGAAGCGTCTGAAGACTTACCAAAGGAAGGCGAAGTGCTACGACGAAAGGTTAAACCACGTGAGTTCTGAGCACATGACTGGTCTTAAAAACACACTTTGTAAGGAAAATCAGACACATGGAAAATTAGGGCCCGACTAGGAAGGCCCACATATAGTATCTCGCTCGTCGAGCCAGGGTGTGAGAAACTCAGAGACGAGGAGAAGGAAAGTTGCCTCCACTCTTGGGCACGAACATGGGTTTTATCGATGCTTCTCGGATTGTAATTGTTAATAAAAGTAACATCGGTTTTAGAGAGATACGTATGAGTGTTTGTTGGTGCTGATTTAATATCTCATAAAATCCAAAAGCGGGGCATCTCGGTAGAAGAAAAAACAGACATCTCAGCCCGAGGGGAACGTATGAAAGTTACACATCGAATACACATAGTCATGCAAAGAAAAATTTTCTTTATTCGATGAAGAGTACAATTGATTACAATCACGGCGAGTATCATCCGCCCACATCTAAAAAATCTGATACAAGGTTCCCTCGAGCCACGGGGAAGAGTCTCAAGAAAGAAAGAGTCACCGAGAAAGGAAAGGAAAAAGAGATGGAAATAAGAGAGAGACTGAGAAAGAGAGGAAGAGAGGAAGAGAGAGTGAGAAAAAGAAGGAGAAGGAGAAGAAAGAAGAGAAAGAGAAAGAAGAAGAGAAAATGGAGAAAGCGGTACTAAAGGTACATCGCTTTCTCCAGACGCATTCCCTAGCACGAAGCTAGGGAATAACATAACTCCCATAAAGGGGAAACTCGGGAAAAACACAACTTCCACGAGACGGGGGTCCGCCGACCAGAAATTTAGAATCCACTAGGTGGACCTCGGAGAAGACAACTAACTTTGCCTCATCATCTTGAAGGATTCGATTCTTGAAAAGGGAAGAAGGTTGAGTATGAGCTCCATGCAAGCGAGAAGTCGCCATTTATAGGAGTAGAAGCACTTTCGGAAAATCGCACAGGTCGTTCTGATTCTCTTATCAGGCCGACATTAAAGGCATGGCATCTTTCGAAGTGGAAGTTAATCGATGTCACTCCCGTGCTTCAGTTTGAAGAGCTCGGCTAACCAAACTCGGGCTGGTAGCGCCTAAGAAATTTGGATTATTTCGAGCAAAATAACCCGGTAGACCTCATCATTTCGGTTTTAGAGAGCTCCGCGCTCATTCGGGCTGGTAGCCCGAGCCGGTTATTTCAGTACGGATAAACCACTTTGAAGCCTCGATGGCTTTCGGTTTGTAGAGCTCAGCGGCTTCGGGAAAGGCCTCGGCGCCACAGGCAAACTATCTCGGTTCACGAGCTCAGCGGCTTTCGGGGAAGGTTTCGGCAGGGGAGCCAAATGCTTCGGTTTTGAATAACTTTCAGTACTTTCAGCTCAGCCAGGTGCCCAGGCAGTTATTTCGGTGAATAGCCCGTTAGAGCCTCATCGGCTTCGATTTTGAAACTCCTTTTCAACTTCAGGCACGAGCGCCCGAGCGTTCCGGCTCGCGGATAAGCTCGCGGAGCCTCGGTAGCTGATTTCTGCTTCAGCGGCTTTCGGGAAGGCCTCGGCGCCTTGGAGCGGCTCGGTTGCAAAGCGCGGCAAGGCGCCAGCCGAGATGCGTAAGCTGGGTTTTGGGCAAGCTCCAGCCCCCTTTCGGCTTTCAAGCGGGTATGAAATTTGGATTAAGCTCGGCCGGGATAGCCGGGCTTCCGGTAGCTCGGTTGCGAGCTCAACGACTCGGAAGGCCTCGGCGCCACAGGCTCCAGTGGCTCGGATTGCGAGCTCAAATAGCTGGGAAGGCCACCAGCGCTTGGAGCTAGCGCTCGGTTCGCGAGCTCAGCGGCTGAGGAAGGCCTCGGCGCCCGAGGCCAAATAACTTCGATTTTAGACTCAGCCCCCTTTCGGCTTCCGGGCCTAGTAGCTGAAGCCCGGTTAACAAGCCGAAATAGCGTGGAGCCTCATCGGCTTAGTTTGAAAGAGAGCTGTTGCGCCCGGCCTTCGGGCTGTGGCGAAGTCGATTCGGCTCGGCCGGATAAGCCCGGGCCTCCCATTAGCCGGTTGCGAGCTCAGCAGTTTCGGGGAAGGCCTCGGCGCCACGGAGCCCGGCTGACTCGGTTTGCGAGCCGGCTAACCGGGAAGGCCTCGGCGCCACAGAGCCCGTCGGCTCGGTTGGCGAGCTGGCGACTTCGGGAAGGCCTCATGCAGGCTCGTGGCTCGGCGCGAGCTCGGCGGCTTCCGGGAAGGCCTGCCGGTGCCACGGAGACCCAGCGGCTCGGTTGTGAGCTCAGCGGCCGGAAGGCCACCGGCCGGTGGCGATGGCTTCGATTTTGAATGGCTGTTGCTCGGCTTCGGGCAAATTAGCGAAGCGGTTCATATTAGGCGAGAATAGTCCATGTAGCCTCATCGACTTCCCGGTTTGAATAGCTGTTGCTCGGCTCGAGCTTGGTAGCCCCGAGAGCCGGTTCGGCTCGAGGCGGAATAGTCATGGAGCCTCATCGGCTCGATTTTGAATAACCGGCTACTCAGCTCGGGCAAATTGTAGCCTAGAAGCCCGGAGTCCATCGGACAAGTTAGCCGTGGAGCCTCGGCGGCTTCGATTTTGAAACTCAGCTCGACGCTGGCCAGTCATATGCTTGGCTGATCCGGAGACGGCTCAGTGAGGCGAGCAAAAATCAGTTTTCAGCCAGATTGCTCGGCCCAGCATCGATTTTCGGGGCGGCATAAGAGCGATATTGACAAAAAAATCGGGCATCCGGTAAAAAATCGGGAAAAATCGCGGAGATTTTTCGCGGCATCGAGAAAATTCCGATATTTTCCCAAAATCGATTTTCATGAAATTTAAATTTAAATTATATTTAGGTCATTAAAGGGAAAGAAATTAAAAAATGGGGCCAAACAAAGTTGCAGAATAAAAAAAAGTTGTATTTTGGGAAAAATTATTCCTGTTTGGTGCATCAACCAACCCAGTTGACTGATTTAACTGCTTGACCGCAGTGGGTCCAAGCTATCTCTCTCTACTCTCTTTATAATATTTTATTTTATTTTTATTTTACTTTATAACTTATAATATTTTTAAATCAAATATTAATTTGAAAAAAAAAATAATAATAATAATATCATTTAAAATTTTAAAATTATAATATATAATATTTTGAATCTCCTCATTATACATATAATATTTATAATAATAACGAAAACAAATAAATAATATCTCTTTAACATAATAATATTTGAATAATATATTAAATATAACATATTTAATTTAATAATTACTAATCCATTTGATTATGATACATCTTAATTAGATATGAATCATTTCTCATAATCTATATAATTAAAATATAGAAAAAAAATTTAATAGCAGATATTTTTGTAAAAATATCCTGATATTTTGCGATATTTCCAGATATTTAAGTAAAATCGATTCTGGAAATATATCAGTATTCTGATATTTTTGATCGCTAGGCGGAAGCAGCGTAAGAGGCGTAGTTAAAAAAAAGGGTAAAATCGATGAGATAGAAAACGGGTATTCATTGAGAACAACATTACATATATCTCAGGTTCGAAGCCCGACGTAAAAAAAAAAAAAAAAGCAAAGCTATTTGAAGGAGTTCAGATGTGGAAGGGGGAGCGGCGAAGGGAGGCGGGACTCGTAGGGTGTTTGGCTCTCAAGCAGTTTAATGAAGGACTCTTTCGCCTCCTGATCAGCAGGGATGCTCCCGAAGTTAAGGTCCATGCCGGGTGGCACTAAATGACCTTCCTGCGAAGGCGAAGCCATCGAGACCCATTAGTGAGGCCTCATCCTGAGTATTATAGCCTGTCCCTTTGAACAGCGGGAGTTTCTTTCTTGCCCAAAGTCACCTCGCTGACCATGGCACTCCTCGGTCGAGGGCGTTCAATAGGAGCTTACGACCTCGGGCGCTTGTTGACGGGCTCCGTCGCGATCTTCCTTTATTACGGCTCGTCTCTGGCGGCCACAGCGGCTCTTCCCTAGTTGCCGTGGCTCGTTGGGACGATTGCGGCCATCACCCAACTACGGCTTCGGCTTGCCGGCGACTGCTGGCCGTCTTGGCCTCGACGGGTCATCTGGGCAGCCTGCGGCCCCGTCCACCAACTTCTGGCTCGACCTGTACTCTTAAGCTATACTACCGGGTATTTCTTCTACTGGCGGAGTGCTCGCGGTGTCATGGTATGCCTCAGGTAGGACTTGAGCTTCACGGCTCCTCATGCATGTCTGCACCGTCTTGCGGCTCGGCTCAAGCTCGAAACAAAATGATCACCCTCGCTTTATGGGCTGGCGGCTTTAGCGCTGACCCTCATTCATCGACCCTTTTTAGCCCCAGACTCTTCAAATGAGTAGCCACACAAAACCCTGACCCAAAGTCAACACTGACTCAAACCCCGAGATAAACGTAGCGACAAGACACGGGGAACTTCTGGGCGAAGCCCCACGGAGGGATAGAGCCGGGCTTCTCAACGGGCGGGCACCCAGGCCTCTTGAGGTCGGGAGATCTGCGGGGATGGACGAGGCCAGCATGTTCTGGCTCGACATTCGAAGCAGGAATCGCCATCTCCGTCAGCTCCGGGGCGTTTCCTCCTCAACTCTTCCGCCCTCGAAAAGGGAGGCTCTATGCTCTGCACAGGGGGACTCTAAACGGAGATAGGCATAACCTCCAACGGAGGCTCAGCAGTCCTTCCCGAGGAGTCTTTGGCCTTTGCAGCAGAACCAGAGCGAGGCTGCGAACTTGGGGCTCTAGGAGCCTCGGCCGGAGGTGGCAACACTTGCCCCAGCACTCAGACATGGGTAGAAGGTGAGGAATAAGACATCCCCAACTTCGGGACTTTACCGGGACCAGGCGGCCCTTCTCGGGAGATTCAGGTTTAAAGCTTCCACTCCCGGGACCTCAGAAACGACGTCTCTAGTCGGCAACTCTCCCTTAGTGGAGAAGGCAGCCAGCGGGAGGCCCATCGTGAGGAAAAACTTCATAGCGAGAGAGTGAAGGCCTCAAAATAAGCGGGATGGGAGGGACCTTGAACACGAAGATCAGGGAATATCCGTCGGTAAGCTCAGTAGGCGTGCGGAAGACATGACCAACTCCAGCTTTATGACTTTATCTTTAGGGCGTAGAGATGGGCGGGAATGCAGAAGACACCACCGACCAATGCGAGGATGGGGATCTTAGGTACAACTACGGTAGACGAGCTAAACGAAAGCCCGAAAAGCTCAGTTCTCAGGGTGGTCGGTGATGGGACCTTAGGGGTATCACATCCTTATCGAGGGTGTGTACTCCCGGCTGACCAGTGAAAAATGCCCAGCTCCTTCCAAAGTCTATGGGAAGATGGGAGATCAGAGATAATCAAAGGAGCGCTGGCACGCTTAGATAGATAAAGGAAGCCCTCGGTGGCTTCCTTCACACTAAAGATCCGAGAATGAGAGGCTATGCGGGAACACGAAGCCGCGTCACTGAGAAAACCAACATTTGATCGAATACCACGGAAATTGGGAGAAGGTTGCCAGGAAGAGGCGGACCGTTGAAATCTTGCCAAGACCCTTTTATAAAGGGTGTGAAGCAGGCCATTGTCGAAGGCCACCTCGAAGAAACACACCATCTTGGGCACTTGGACCATGTAGGAGGTCAAAATGTCGGGAGACTAGACCTGGACACCGAAAAGGGGCCTATAACGCCTCCGCGAGTTTCTCCGTACAGCGGTTCGACTGCGCTAGGTCCCAGCCAGGCATTACGCGCGGATGACTTGAGATGTCCGATCCGGGTGTTAATCTCGTCAAATTCTCCTTACCGCATCCCGAGAAAGGGGGTTCCGGGCGTTTCGAAGAAACGACCCCGGAGTTAACGGTCGGGCGCCACATGCGCCTCGAGCGGAAGCAGCGGAAGAATTCGCTATGCGCAAGAAGAGGCGACCGGACCATGAGAATAGCAGGTAGCCAAGAAGAATAAGACCTAACGAAGCTAGCCACTGGCGTTTTGCTATATTGCTTCGAAAGACCTGAGAAATGCGTGCGGAGTCGGGAATAGAGCGAAAAGGCTACCCCCAGGTACCCAAGCGCGGAAGAGAACTACACGAGAAGGTCGAACAAATGTTGAGGAAGGAAGCCGAACTCGCGAGGAGAACAAAAAGGAAAAACCCCGGGATCGAGGGAACCTGAGGCGAGACGGTGGGGATGTTCTTAGAAGAAACTGAAAGAACTGGAAGAAATGGGCGCAAAAATCGAAAAGTCATCATTATCACAGGACATATGACGGTGACAAAGCCCTAACCAAACCAACCCTGAGCAAACACGTGGAAATTAGCATCAGATTCAGAATCATTACGGCCCTTGCTGCAGCAGTGAACCACACGAGGGCTGGGAATGACCCGTGGTTGAAATAGGCGTGAAGCCCACTCGCGAAGCCAGGTAAGCCTAGTGGCTTGAGCCCACAGCAGGCCCAAGACGGGAGCCCAGTTTGATCGCCCCAAGGGCCAACATCATGGACAATCTGAAAGCCCATGTCCTGTAAATCACACTAAATCTCACCAGCAAGGGAAGTAGGATAATTCCCAATAACAGCTTATCCTATGAATCAAACAGATCTCACCCGATGAGGAAGTAGGATAATTCTCAATGTTGCTCCTCATTATCCCTTGTGTCCAGATAGTGATGAGACGGAAAATGCCCCATCGATGGGAAGGAATCCACCACCACTTCCATCGATTGGGAAAAAGCATATCTTTATAAATGCGGGCACCCGGCCGGTGAAAGTCACGCGAACATTAAGCGCTTTAAGCGATTGATCTTTTCTCGAACGAGGAGGCGCGACCCAGGCATCGGAGGCGGTCGCAGGTGAAGCCCCGCGATCCTCTTTCTCTCTTGTTTTTCGCGGAGGGTCCAGCGCCCTGACGATGGACCAGCCCGGCCCGGCGGTGATTCGAGCCAGCGATCTGACACGCTCTAGCTCAGTTCCTTTTGAAAAAGGCATCATCAATCACGTTATAACTGGAAGGAAGTTAAAGTCAAGGTTCTGAAATCAATAGCTATTTATGCTGGACTTAACTACTTGCAAATGACAACTTGAAGGGGGTTAAGTCAAGTTTCTTAAATCAGTAGTTATTTATTCTAGAATTAACTATCGTTAATTGTATCTGAATAAAATAATCTCAAATTATACCCTAGTAGTTTTATGATGAGCCAGTAAGATGTATTAAAAAGTTAAATTTGTAATTTTATTTCGGAAATTTAAGTGCTAAGTGTGAAAATGATATAACCGTAATTATTAAAAGTTGTGCGGTAAATGGTAATTTTCAAATTTAGGGACCTAATGGACATTGAGTGAAAAGGTTATATGTCAAGATAACATTTTGAGAAGTTGAATTGCAATTAGAATGAAGAAGGACTAAAAAGCAAAAAGGAGAAATTTAAGCCAAATGGCATTAAGAGAACAAATTGTCTTCTTGAAGATAAGTTCTTCATTTTGGGTTTTGGGAGAGATAGGGCACACAGTTGGGAGAAAAGCAAAATTTTGGGTTGATTCCTCTCCATTTCTTGGTTCTAATTGTTCAAGGAAAGAGAAGAAAAGGAAGCTAGCGAAGCAAGCCAAGAAATCAAGGGTAGGAACCATCCTACTCATTCCTTGTCTATGTTTGTGTTAGATAACCTTAACCTTTCCTGCATAAATGTGTTTTGTCATTTGATATGGGTTTTTGTGTTTGTTTATTTATTTTGAGTTTTGGTTGAAATTTACTTAAGTGAAAGGGCAAAAATGCCCTATTTCTAAACCCACGCCTCCGCCTAAAGTAAAGGAGTGCTCGCCTAAGCCGAAGGTCTATTTGCCTGGGCGAGGTCCGGTCACTTGGCTGAACCCCAAGTCCAAACCTCCAGCCCGCTCACTTCTACGGGCTACTCCGCTCTTAGCGCAGGTCCTCGCCTAGCAAAGGTCCCTCACGCCTGGGGGCGAACCTACAACTCGCTTTTTATTTCCTTTCTTCAGCATTCTAAAAATCATCACTCTTTTTGTTCGATTTGTAGTTATATACTAGGTATTGAATTGATTAATCTGAAGGATCTTAACAATGAAAAAATTTGTACATGTATATAAGTTATATGATCTAGAATGTCAAAATAAATGTATATTGAGATGATAGAATATCCCACCTCTAAGTAAAGCGCATATTTTATTTGCACATTGATTCATGCCACAAGAGGTTGAGCGAATCAACAAAATTTATATCCTGTTCCTCCCACGCCGTAGTCAAGCTACCGCAAGATAAATGGGTTCAGGGCCGAACACTTGGGATGGGTTTATCCCCAGAATGATCAGCATAGTGTGAAAAGGTAAGGCTTTCTTTATTTGGATTTTTGGATTTGTTTCAAAACAAAGGTGAGTAGTTTGAAAACCGAATAACCTGTGAAAGACCTAAAGTGATGTGTGGTGCTGCAACTTGAAGATTTAGGGTCACTAACTTGATAACATAAACAAGTGTCCCTAAGTTTTATCCTCGCATTATGACAAGCAACCCATACCCAAGCCATAACCTGATCTTGTTTAACTAGCAAACCTAACCCTAGAATCACCCTATTTGAGTCAGGTTTCACAGAAAATGAAAAGTATTCACAGCCCCTTTCAATTAAACCCTAACATTCAACATCATTTCGCTGGCTCGTAAAGACCATCTAAAACCATACAGCATCTAGCAATAAGTATACACCGTATCCTAAAGCATGGTAAGTATCGTCAAATTAATGACATTAAATGATATTCAACCCTAGTTTGAGAAGATGGGAGCCTTACTAAATACAAAGATCAGAGTATCTCAACACATGAGGACAACCCGCAACCGTCCCACAAACTAAGCTAGCTACCTTCCTCTTCAAAGAAAGAGGCTTAGCCAAGCATCTCTTGAGTCGGTCATCCTCAAGAGGGTTGTTCGCACCTCAGAAATGAGAAAGATGAGAGAGAAGCAGAGAAACCAAACCCTAAGTGAAAGTCAAGATATTTCATAAAGTGAAAATTCTCAGGCTAAAAAGATTGTTCCCAAGTTATCTTTTTTATATGCCTCTGTTTCATATTCTTTCTTTAGATTTTTGGTATGTTTCATGGTCATTTAATGGGTCTAATCTTTCATGGTTTAGCATATGTCTCGACATTGAACTCAAATACATGTGAAACTGCAAACAACCAAAATAACCTCTAAACGACATAAGTGTGATACTAAGAACACCTAACACTTCAATTGGTATAATCGGCATGATTGGCATGTAAAGCACCCAAACCTATCTCGATATAGGGCTCAAAATAGCACTTTTTTGGCCTAATCGTCATTGAGGAGGGCGAGGTTCGTAATTCATATCCATGTCACATACATTTTATTTAGTAATTAAGATCATATAAATTGTATACATGTACTTTAATCTCTCTTTTTTTCACTGCTAAGATTCTCAATTAATTTCTATACATGATTATCACCCTTGGAACCGAACAAAAGAGTGATGGTTTCTAGAATTAACAGAATAAAGGAAACAAAAATAGAACTGCAGGTTCGCCTAGGCATAAGAGACTTTCACCTAGGCGAGGACCTACGCTAAGGCGAAGTAGCCTTCACCAGGAGGCTAGAAATCGCACTCAGGGCCTGGTTCGCTAAAGCTAACAAATCTTTCGCTAAGCAAGCACTCCTTTGCCTAGGCGGAGAGGCATCTGGTTTCTAGAAATGAGGCATTTTTGCCCTTTTTCATCGTAAATTTCCAACCAAAATAAAACAAACTCAAAACAAACCACAAAACCCAACTCAAACCAACCAAAAACACATTTATGGAAGAGTTAGGGTTTTCCTAACACAAACATAGACAAGGAATGAGTTAGGATAGTTTCCTAACCTGATTTCGACACCTAAACTAAATTCTTCCTTTCTCTTCTCTTGTTTGAACAAGTAGAACCAAGAAATGGAGAGAAATCAACCCAAAATTTTGCTTTTCTCCCAACCGTGTGCCTTAGTTCTTCCAAAACCCAAAATGAAGAATTAATCTTTAAGAAGACAATTTTTTCTCTTAATGCCATTTGGCTTAAATTTCTCCTTTTTGTTTTTAGTCCTTCTTCATTCTTAACAGGTAATCCAGTCCTCAAAATGCTATCTTGACATATAACCTTTTCACTCAATGTCCATTAGGCTCCCTAAGTTTGGTAAATTATCATTTTGGCTCCTTTTAACTTCTTTAATAATTCCTGCTATATCCTTTTCACACTTCTAACACTTAAATTCTCGAAAAAAAAATCACAATTTAACTTTTATTATACCATATGTTAAGTAAAACTACTATGGTATAATTTGAGCAGTTATAATTAAGGGAAGCTAAGCCATGGTACTACATTAGTAGCTATTTATCTATAGATTTCTTAACTATCGTCATAATAACTCAAGGAATTTAAGCCAAGGTTCTAACCTCCACTCATTTATGTTGGGCTTAACCACCGCAAGTGACAACCCAGCAAAGCTATCAAGTTCCAATCATGAAAGTATTTATTTGGGACTCATATCTGATCGCCGTTACAACTTGAAAGTGATTAAGTCAAGGTACTTACATCAGTAGTTATTCATTCTGTAATTTAACTATCGCTAAGTTGCAACTTGAAGGTAGTTATGTAGTGACCCCTCGAAAGCCTCTGTCATGATTCGAATGGCGAGTCCAAACCGAACCCGGGACGCCGGGCTAATACTTTTTTATTTTCGATGATGATCATTTTCTTTCAAAGAAGGCACTGGAACCCGCCAACCATAAGATCCCAAACTATTTCCGCATTCCGACGCTTTCAATTAATTATCAAACATTTTCATATTTCTCTTTAGGTTTTCGATTCATGTGGAAGCATTCTCAAAATGTAGACCCAATAAAACATTTAGTATTTATTGAATAAATATAAAGAAGGCATTCTATGCTCTTTCAAAATGATATACAAAACAAAACATTTCTTTAGAGTTCAACTATTTGTTCACAAAATATTCCATGTTCAAAAAGGAAATGATATGCATGGAGGGGTATGTACTTATACGCCGCAACTTGCTTTATGACTCTGCGCTTCGCGATCTTGTCTTCCTTCCTGTCTACTCGAAACCTACGCATAGATAAAACTACACGCTAAGCATTTTTATGCTTAGTGGTTCTATACAGTTCTATTCCAATATTCAATTTAACTTGGCATGCATTTAACATTAAACCATGCCTATATATATATCAACATATACTCATGCTATTCATTTTCGCATGCTTTCCTTTTACAAATCATTTACTATATCACAATATGCAATTTCAATGCATCAACTAATTTACGAGATTTAAGCCGCATACATAATTTCCCATTTACACTGGCCACGTTGGTTATTTCACTTTGACTATTCAATTACATTTCGACTTTGATTTCACTGAGAAATCCTTCGTCTCGTCACTGTTCAGACGCGCTCGCTACATCTTACTAACTTGCCTCCCATCACGACTGATGCCGTTGGTGCACCCCGTGGTATCACTTAAATGTCATACGCCCCCATGACGGATGCCGATTGGTGCATCCCGTCAAGTGGGACATCGATACCTCAGTGTGCCTTCGTGACTGATGTCGACATACATCCCATCATGCAGCTCTATCTCAGATATCATTCAATTCATTCGGTTTCCAACATCACATTTCAATCTCCATATTCACTGTGATTATCTTTTCAAAGATATACTCAATCTATGTACTATCATATACTCATTTATGTACTCATTTCATAGTTACTGCAAAACTACCAAATACTTGAAATGAAAATAGAGTCAGAACAAACAACCACTATTCTTCTTCATACCCACCAGTATTGAATGAAATACCTTGCCCACTAATCAAATACAAATTCTTCACTCTTAGTGATTAAACAAATAATCATACTAAACGAATCGCTTCACCTCGGCGGCGAGGTACGATACGTTTTTCACTTAGCCTCATTCTTATTTGAACCCCCATTAATAATTTCTTAGGGTCCCTAACAACCCAGATACTAATGGTCGGACTTAATAAAGGCAAAAATATGCACAAACAGGTCAGTTGAAGTAAAGGGTATCGGTATCACTTTGACCGTACCCTATCATTCTCATCGCTAGTGGGTACCTGATACTAGTTTGAGTGGTACCTAAGACCACTTGCCTATCAGACCGTGGTACCGCAACCACTTTGAAATCATTTATCTGTTATTTGCCTTAAAATGCCGGATTTTGCATTTTCACTCATTTTCTTCCACAAACCTTCTCTAATTCAATATCCCATAGTTTCAAAACCACCCATAATCCACCTAAAACAACTCCAAAGATGGTTTAGAATCAATGAAAACTTTCTGTGTTGTGTTTTCTTTCCCCAAAATCATAGTAGAGTTATAGTTTGATGTTCTTTACCTTAGTCTCCCAAGCTCCTTCAGAGGGTTGCTTGATCCCTTAGGAGGAACAAATGGGAAGGAAACCCAACCAAAATCACTCCTTCTTGCAAACCCTAGCTTTCTCTCCCTTTTCTCCTCTCTTCTCTCCCCAAAACGTTATTTGCTCACAATGAGCATCTAAGACCAAGCTCGTCTTTTAAATTTTTATGTAAGGCCATGTTTGGCCTATACACCCATTTCTCATTTCTCATTTTCTCCTTTTTGGTCTTAAGTCACTTATTCTTCATAAGGCTCATTTACAAATTGACATCCTATTTTCCATTTTTGGCATTCTAACTCTTTATTTCACTTTCCTTATAATTTATCATTTATTTCACATTAGCATTTAAGCTATCATTTGACCCTTAGGTCCTCATTTTACAAATTTCCACATTTGCACTTTTTCACTTGGGTTTATTTCCGGGTTCAGTCAATTTCTTATTTTAGCATATAATATTCAATCATATGCTCACACTTCACCTCTACATTCACAATTTATCAATTTATCTACTTTCCTTTAAAAACCCAAGTTTGGCTTCAATTCATACCTGCACTTATCATAAAATTATTATAAAATTTAGGGTATTTTGGGCAAGCATAAGTTAAGTCAAGGTACTTACATCAATAGCTATTTATTATGAACTTAACTATCGTCAAGTTATAACTGGAAGGAAGTCAAGTCAAGGTTCTTAAATCAATATCTATTTATACTATACTTAACTACCTGTAAGTGACAACTTGAAGGGAGTTAAGTAAAGCTCCTTAAATCAGTAACTATTTATTCTAGACTTAACTATCGTCAAGTTTCCTATCAACAAACTCGAAGATACTTATGTTTACATACCATTATCGAATAAAACATATAAGTTGTATCCTATATATAAATCATAACAACTATGCTAAGATAATTAAGTTATAATCATTTTTGCACTTTACATATCACTTTATACAAACAAAAAATGACTTGTATTTCCTTTCACTTAGTTTCCAAAAAAACAAAAAAGATGACAATTACAATATACATTTCATGTCAACTCATATAGTACTAGAACTATGGTGATATCAACATATTGCTTGTTTGCATGTTTTCCAGTAATGCCCATATTGACCATGATCTGCTAAAGAACAGATAAAGTTTCCCCTCCTCTCAGAGATCTGCCTTCTAGCTCTATATTACTTATCTTGTAAATATCACTCTTGTTTCATATGTCATCAAGTATTATCCAATCAATCTCGCTCCCAGTTGGATAAATAAACCCTGAATATGAAGATAATAACGCTTTGGTAGTAAAATATTGACTACATAAAATGTAACATTCAATGTTGTAATGCCTACAAGCAAAGAATAGCATAAAAATAAGAATATGATCAGATTCAACTGTTCATATAAAATGAATATGCCTAAATTCACTTGAGCAAAGCTTATATCAAGATATTTAACATTATATCTTTGAAGATAAACCACTTGATAAGTTGATGACGTATTATACTTTGAACGAAGTTGTTCATCGCCCACTTGGTAAGTTCAGATGACATTGAGAGTGCTTGTTCTTAACCCGGGGCACAAACCATTTTTGAAGCAAGTTTCTCAATTCTTCAACTCATTTCAAAATAGGAAGATCTTGAGCACTTTTCAATGCACCAGTAAGGCTTTCAACGATTCCTGTGGTCATGATATTATATCTTTTTCCATTGGAATGTCAACGAGCCCATCTATCAAATCCTATATCCAACAAATATCTTGCTACTCTTGGGTCAATCATCTCTATTTGCCCAAATATAATATTAAATTTCGATGATGGCTAATAAGCATGAGTAGCATCATGGACTAAACTTGTAGCGCAAGATTCTTGAACTTTGTCCTCAAGTTTTGTCCAATGTGATAAGTACAAAAAACACGTCTTGCATGGGGAAATACTTTATGTACTGCTCTCTCAATGCTACCATGTCGATCTGAAATAAAAAACAAATCATCAACATGTCCAATTGCATCATGCAATTTTGTTAGAAACCACTCCCATGAAGCATCATTTTTTGAATCACCAATCCCAAAAGCTAAAGGGTATATTTGGTTATTGCCATTTTCCATGTTGCTATAAACAAGGTCCCTAATTATTTTGCTTTCAAAAATGTCCCATCAATTGCTATCACCGGCCTTATAGATGTGTGAAACCCAATAAGAGATGCACCAATAGACATAAAAAAAATACTTGAATTGATTACTGCCATTAGTAACTATATCAGTAACAGTTCTTGGATTTTTTTTCCTTCAAAACATAGCAGTAAAATGGTAAGGCGCTATAGGATTTCTCAGGTGATCCCCTAATAGAACCTAAAGAAATTTCTCTTGCTCTCTATGCCTTTTCATAACTGATTTCAACTCCATGCTGCTTTCTTATATTTTCTATAATATCTCTTTATAATACCTAATTATACCACACATTAGTTTATTACTTGTTTAGGGAGTATAATAAAGTCAAAAATTGTATTTTCGAGAAATTTAAGTGTGAAAAAAGATATAACCGGGATTTTGAAAAAGTAAAGGTGAAAATGGTAATTTGACATTAAGGACCCAAAGGTCGTAACACGAGAAGATGATATGTTAAAGTAGAAATATGATAGGGTGGATTGCAAATAGAAGAAAGGTGAAGGACTAGAAGGAAAAATTGGGGGCGAATGCCTTAGAAGCGAGCTTATGGGCTTGTTAGAAGGAAAATTTTCCATTTTGTTGGCTTTGGGTAGGGCTATGGTTTTGAGGGAGAAGGAGCCTTCTTTAGTGATTTCTCTTCATTTGCTTTGGAAATCTAATATTGTTCAAGTAAGAAAGTGAAGAAAAGGAAGCTAGTTGAAGGTTTTAAGAAAAACAAGGTATGGAATACTTGTATAGGCCCATAAGTATGGAAATTCTCATAAGTTCCTCGCTACAGGGTTGTGGTATGAGAAGTGAATTATTCCTTATGTATTTTGGGTTGGGAAAAAGCCAAGTTAGATTTGGGAGTTGTTTTGCTTTGGTTTGGTGTAAATTCTAGTGAAAAGGAAACTACCACTTACGGAAAGCCAGGCGCACTCTACGCCTAAGCATGGGATCTCTCCCGCCCTAGGCGTAGGAACCCACGCCTAGGTGAACCCAAGGCTTGAGTTTTCGAACTTTCTGATCTACCTAAGTGTAGCAGTGCTTTGCCTATGCGAACCTCTCCTCCTAGGCGTAGCATTACTTCGACTAAGCATACCTACAAATCCTGTTTTGTTCTCTCTTCCATTAATTCTAGCAATCATCCATTGGATTAATGGAGGATCTAATAAGTGATAAGAAAAGGATCAGGTACACATGTATACAGTGATAGGAAAAATGCTGCGAACCTCGTAGAAGTTTCACCTCGTGATCATCGTTAGTAGGACATTGTTTCTTGCCCCTTGTTGCTAATGTAATTAAGAACAATTCTCATAGTCATTGTACATACAGTTGTATGTCTTCTTAAGACCGAATAGTGAATGACTAGGCACCATTGATTAGTATGACGACACTCTCTGTTTAATGCTTGACACTCGATTCGATGGCACTCTACAATCGTGGAGTGCTACGATATACATTGTGCTGCGACACCTGCAGTACGTGGGCATACACGTATTGTGGTCGTACACCTCTGACACAACCACGCACCTCTTATTGATGCTATACCGTACCTTCAAGTACCCATTGTGTTGTATCCCTCTCATTCAATATTTCCGGTCTATACAGGCAAACATTTATATGACAAGAATCTTAATAATGTGACATATGGAAATAATTATACGAAATCATAAGTAATCAGTTCTGTTTTGTAGTGTACCTACGGGTACCCTCTGTACAAGATTTTTGTTCTATACTTCTACAGGAAATATGAAAGTCGATATACCAGGCCGAATATATCTGTAGTGGGACCATTAGCACAATTCATATATATATTATCATTTTCTCTTAAGCTATAAGCTTAGCACAAGTGTTTTATCCATGTAAATCTTGAAGAAACATCGAAGGTGCGATTATTGAGGCCAACAAATAATAGGAGTCCACCATATGTAGGTCATGACTACTTGTTTTTTGTAATGTAAATCATAAGTACATAATAGTGGAACTTGTGTAAGTACAAGTAAATGAGACTCAGAGATATATGTACAGAACATTTTAAACATCACTATAGTGGTAGTATTACAAGTTTTATTTTTTGGAAGAATTCGTGAATTTAAGTTATGTCAATATGTACAAGTTTGGATTTATATTTTGAAATGGGCTCACCATTGTCGAGAAAAATCGAGGTAAAAGTCTTAGTCAGTTTGGCATCCCATCCTTCGGCCCCAGAGTGGGGCTTAGAGGCGTCTACTCTTGGTCGATATTCTAACCAACCCACTTGATATGTTTCTCGAGATACTCGCCAAATCAACGAACTACTTGCATCTTGTGTCGTAGGATACCATATCGAGGATAGAAAATACTCGATTTTGACCAGATATATCGGTACCCAAATTTACGGATATATCGATGGATATTTTTACTAAAATTTTCAGATAATTAAAAATTATTCAAAAATTTAAAAATATATTTAATCTACATATCATAATTGTTTTGAGAAATTGGAATGATAATATCAATTAGCTTTTGAAAAAAATAGTATATTTATATTTTATTTATTAAAAAATTAAATTGTTTTATAAAAACATATCTAATCTGTATTTAATAAATAAATTATTTATATAATTTATAAAATAACTCTCAAGTTTTTGTTAAATTTTAAAACTACTATTTTGAAATCATAACAGTAAACTTCAATTTCAAAATGAAAAATTATGAATTACTTAATATATTTAAAGATTAATATTATTTATTTAAAAAACGACAATTATACTTGGAAATATATTTAGAATAATTATTTAAAAATTGATTTTTAACTATTTTAAAAGTTTTGAGGAATAAATTTTAAGAACAATTTTCGTTTTTAAAATGTTTAATAACCTAAAATAAAATGAATATTTTTTTCCATAATTCCCTACATAACAATACACGTGGCCTTTTTCTAGAGAAACAAACGGTGGAGAACTTTGATCTCTTCAACGCATTTTCATTTTTATCTCAAATTTTCTTTTTATTCTTTTTTTTCCTTTTATCTCCACTTCTTTCTTTTTTTTTTTATTCTTTTTCCCTCTTTATTTCACACCCTTTCTACTTCGTTGCTCTATCTCCTCGATCCCTTTCTTCTTCGCTGCTCCATCTCCGGTCTCTAGCGCAAGCCTACCCAACAGTAGTGCTCCCAGTGTCACCAACCTCTTTACTTGATAAGCGACGAGACTCACCGCCGGTCTTCCTGCTCCACCATGTCGTGCTTCAGTTCGAGGCAACCCATGCTTTTTTTCTATTTTATTTCTTATTTTCCTGTTTAAAATTTTTGTTTGAATCTTAATCTTTCACAATTTTTGGTTCAAATTTTGAATTTTGTTTGAAACCAATCTTCTACAATTTATGTTTGAAATTTTGATGCCCTACCTCGATACGTCAACAATATCGTCGATATATCGGCTTTAAACCGATATATCGTTGATATATCAATGATTAACGATAATTGGTAATGTGTTTTGTATTGAAGTTGGCCGACACACGATATGTCGACTATATATTGTCAACATATCACAGATTTTAACTCTTTACCATACTCCCAAGCTGCAAGTGTGTGTTGAATATTATTTCTTGTTGGAACATATTAGAAATTCTCAACAGTAGGACAAACTCGCCGCACGTTCTTTGTCCAAGGCTTACATAAACAATACCTTGAGTCGTGGATTTTGTGTGAGTAATGATTCCTTTTGAGTCATCATACAACTTCTTCTACAATTATTTCTTACTAGAGTATGTTGATCTCTTCCTAGACGGTCATCACTAACTCTCATGTCATAGTTGTTGTTTCATGTTTTGTCCTCCTTTTAATTACATCTTCAGCTATGGTGGAATTGTTGTATGCAACAATGTGTCATCTATATCAATGGAAGTTTGAATTTATTGCACTTTAAGGTGAGTAGTTTGGAAGGAGTCCAAATTTAATCAAAACTCATCATTAATAGGGTTAACCCTGATATCATCCTCCTCATGAATAATAAACTCATTCATATTCCAATCATGACCATTATTCCTGTCAAGTGGCTTATTGTGACATCTTGATCCACCTTCACCTTGAACATTAAAGGTTTCAATTAACCCATAATGGTTGTGTCTTCTTTATCATTAAATTCTCATCTAATTCTTTATCAATCTCAAATGACATATGACACTCATGATAAGCATTAGAGAATGATTGATGAGTATCATTCTCAATTCTTTTTTCAACTGTGATACATAATGGAACAAGCAACATACCACTTGTGGAATTTAAACCAATAAATAATTTCACATCCCCATCATCGGTTACCTCTATAGAACATGTGTGTATATTGACATTGAATACATACTTTATCAAAACATAACAACTTGTTGAATCTAGCTTCAAGATACGATAGATCATTTCTAATAAGTTTTTATATAAAATAGTCTTTGAAACCTCAATGTCTTTACCTTTGCTTCCCTTGAAGTAGAAAGAATTTTCTTCTTGCATCCATTCTCAGCATATAAAAGCATTATTCGACTTTATCCACGACTAAAACACGAAACAACATCGATTAATTACACGACATATAATATTAAATTTTAAATCTTACCACCCAGAATATATTTTAACATTTTATATCTATAAATAAAATGTAAACAATAAGCAAACCATAATAAAATTTCATAATTTTATTACTTACCATCATTTGATGATTCCTGATGATGCTTTTTTCCAGCGAGTTGGGCGTATGGGGTCGTTGGGTAGGCCACTAGGCTGGCTGGCGAATTTGGTCTACTGAGACTCTTGGATCGTCGGGCCTAAATAGGATTCTTTGTTGTGTTGTCTGCATGCGATAGAATTTGCTCTCCCTGCAAAACAAGAAAGAAGGGGGTCGGCGGGGGCTTCTTAGTGGCCTCTCCGATCTTAAGTCGAGTTTCTTTACGAGAGAAAGAGAAAGCATTTAGAGGCCCGAAGATGCGTTGCGTATGTTTGCGTACCTTTCCGCAGATGGGGTGGCCTTGTATTTATAGTAGATGTTTACCAGGTTGGATGGTGATTGGGATACTCCCATTGGATGAGATATTCTCTTGATATTGGATTTGATTATGGATATAGAAAGTGCGGCTCACATTTGGAATTATTTCTCTCCGCTTATTGGTGGGATCCGTTTGATGAAATTTTATGTAATATTGTGAATTATCTTACTTTCTAATGGTAGATTTAGTTTGATTTCAACTGGATAATATATTATTGGAGATTATTCTATTTCCATATCTATGGGATTTAAGGTGATTCGCGAACATGGAGCTTTCTTGATTACCCATGTCGACCTTTAAGTGAAGCGGTTAGCCCTAAATCTGAAATTTGGCGTAAAAATGCACAGATCTTGATGGGCATGCCTCTCCTTTGCGTTTTAAGCGAGTGGGCTGCCAAGCCCATTTTCAAACCTATCGGTTGCCCCCGTACTTGTATGCGGCGTCAAACGTGTAGAGCATAACGTTCTGTATTGGATGCAATTTCACTGTGCGCAGGGTTGGGTTAGTTTAGGCTTGATCATTGTCTTGCGATAATGATGACTCTTTGGTTTCGTGCTTATTTCTCCTACTCACTCAGATTTCCTTCTGTTTCTTTCATGCCTCCTCTGTCTTGTGTGCCCCGATCCTGCGACCCTCTTGCTTTGCTCAATTAGTACTTCATTTTCCTTAGTTCTGCAATCGACCTTTTTGTGTAAGTCTTTTTAAGGCGTTTTCTACGAGATAGCTTCATCCAGTTTTATTCACAGGGCCATTGCTTCTTTATCTCTTTGGTTTCTTTTTAACTGGTACGACAAGGCGCTAGGATTGGGTTGGCCAAGTTTTGTTTTCATTATTTGCTTTCATCATGGAGTCGAGATTCGCTCTTCTTACTGCAACGTATTAGGTGACTCTTATTTGTTGCCGGATTACGGCGGACTGGCAGCGCCTCGACTTAGTTCGGCCCGGGGTTGAACTTCGAGATGCCCCAGGGGCGCCCCCTCTTCCCTTGGACAAGGGTAAGGGGAAAGTGAGACCGATTAAATATCTGGAGGGTCGAGAATACGTCCGTAGTTCAGCATGCTTTAACTATGGGGCCTAGCAAGGTCCCTCATATGGGGCCACCTTTGCTAGACATTACCGGCCTCCTTTTGGCGTTCGAGTGTGGTCCCCTGACGTTTTGACCTCCTATGTGGTTTCGTGCCTAAGATGAATGCTTCTTTAGTGGCCTTCAATAATGGCCTTAAGCTTTCCCTGCGCATCCCTTTCATGAAGGGGTTTTAGCATTTCAACGTCTGTCTTTCTCGGCTCATGATGGTTGGGGTATTTTGGTTAACTTTATTGGTTTCTTTGGAGACCCGAGAGGACTTGGTGTTCCCAGGTATAGCTTTGTTCCTTTATCTTTTTAGTGCGAAGGAACCTCTGAGAGCTTCCTCTATTTTTCTCGACGCTCTGGCGCTCCTCTGGTGATTTTCGATCTTCCCTCTTCCCACAGGCTTTGGAAGGGACGCTATTTCTTTGTCAACGGTTGCAATTGGGAATATGACCCTCTTGATAAGGACAACAGCCTAGGCGTTCAGTTCATGGACCACCCCCGAGAATCTTCGTAAGTGTTCGCTCTGTTTTTGGTATAACCTTTATAGGGTTGTTGGTATTTAATTACGCATTGTTTACATACTTCTCGAGTATTTCGAATCGATCTCGTCGAAGATAACGTCATGGCGTTAGGTGAGTGTCCTCCTCGCCCTTATGCGGAGCTGATCAAGTCAGACATTCCAGGCCCTTCGAGCTCGAATTATTCATTTCTCTTTGCTTTGAGGCCTTCGCCTCCTTACCCGTGAAAGTTTTCTCATTGGGCCCTCACATTGCTAAACCCGCAAAGGGAGGACCTCTTGGCTCAGTTAGGCATTTGTCTGCGGAAGCCGGAGCGTGAAAGCGAAACCACGGACTCAGTTGAGAAGATCGGCTGCTTTGGTGAAGTTAGAAATTAGGGGCTTAACCCCGTCTTCTCAAGGTGCTCGTATCAGAAGGCTGGAGCGAGGCGCGATGCCTAGGTTGAGGCTCCTACAGTCGAGAGTTCGGCCGGATTATGGGTTTCTTTGAAAATGATCCCCTTGGGTGGGGCGTTGGCGTAGGATTAGCGGTCATGCCCATTCTTGCTCACGGAATGCACTTGACGAGAGTGTTAGGTCGCCTTCACCGAGAGGGGCGGAAGAGTTGAGGAGGAAGATCAGGAATCAGGGTGGAGGAGATGGGGACTCTTTGCTTCACGATGCCGAGACTCAGCGGCGGCGCGGAGTCTCATCCATTCTTAAGGTCGATCTCGAAGGTCGAGTCTTTGCTCGTTGATGAGGCTTTGGCCCTATCTCTCCAGGGGGTTGCCTCCGTAAGTTCTCATACCTTGTCGTGTCTGATTCCATTTTGAGTTGAGTGTTGAACTTGCATTGTATGTTGATTCTATGTTGGGTGTGCAGGTGGCTACTCATTTGAAGGGTTTGGAAAAAAAGGCCAAACTAAACGAAAGTCATGCCAGCGACAGGGCTTATAAGGCGAGGTGGCTTTCCGCATCACGAGATGTTTGAGAACAGGTCGGGTGCAACGTATGACCGAGGAGGCAGTGAAGCTCAAATCTGATTTGAAGCACACCACGTCGGCACGTGCTCGGGCTGAGGGTAGGGAAGATGAGGCCCGAAACAGCTTGAGAGCGACCGAAGGTGAGCTTCGGGAGGTTTGGGATGATTTGCGGGCTGCACAAAATGACTTGCTAGAGGCTAGGGATGGGCTGCAGTCTGCCCAATATGAACTTCAGATGGTTAGGGATGAGCTTCTCACATCCCAAGGAGAGCTTCGGGAGTCTAAGGAAGACGCGTGCCGATCAAAAGGCCGGCCTGCGTGATAAGACAGCCTCTTTGGACGGGGCTCGTCGAGCCCGCAGTACGCCGCATCCGTGAATGCTGGCAGGAGTCTTTGCTTGGTGCGTGGGGACCTTCATCGACAAATAACTTTGGTTGCTTTCGGCGGGGCGAAGTTATAGGAAGATTGAGGGACAGCCCAGGTACTCGATGGGCTTAGATTTGGCTCGCTTTTCAACGAAGAGTGCGCTAGCGCTTATCGAGTTTGGATTCCGGCAGCCTCCTAGTGACGAGGAGGCGAGGAGTCTTTCTCCATGAATCCTTCTAGAAGAACATGATACCTCTTGAGGCTCACTCCTTCTTGATGTACTAATCTTAAGCGTATAGACATATGTAGCATTTTCTTGAATATTCATTTTTTATTTCATCGCTTTCGATCTTTGCGTATGACTCGTATTTATTCTTCATGATCGTATCAAATTCTTGTGACGCCTAACTTGAATGTCAGAGTTGGATGGCGATGGGATGTAGAGTTGAAGCCAGTTGAGCTCTTGGCCCGGGCGGCGAGGCTTAAATGGGCTACTCTGCACAAATTTAAGCGGACTTTAATTTGCATGGCACGAGTAGAATAGTCGGTCGTCAATGATGCTGGGCTCTGGCGGGCTTCGGTACCGAATAGCCCTAGGCCGATGCGAGTCCCAGAGTTTGTGTGGCTGTGCGAGTGGTGGAGCTCGTGAGCTCTTTTTGAGCCGGCGAGGCCTTGTTGCGATCCGGCTGAGGCGTCGACTCTGAGGCTGCGTGGCTTTTTGTCTGAAGTGGTCGGGCTTGTCGATGAGCTCTTGGGCTCGGCGCTGAGGCGCTGATTAGCGGCTCATAAACTGTGGCCCGTCGACTCTGAGGCTGCGTGGCGTGCGGAAATGGTCGAGCTCGTCGAAGTGGCTCTTGGGCTCCCGAGGCGAGGCCTTGTTGGCGATCCGGCTGGTCGGTTATTTGGCTGGCATTGGCACGTGCGAGTGGTCAGGCTCGTCAAGTGAGCCTCACGGGCTCGGCGAGGCCTTGTTGGCGATCCAACTGGCGTCGACTCACGGCTGCGTGGCGTACGAGTAGTCTGGCTGGTCAGTGAGCTCTTGGCTCGGGATCGAGGCCTTGTTGGCGATCCGGCCCCGAGCCTAATCGACTCTAAGGTGCGTGGCACCGTGTAGGTAGTTGAGCTCATCAAAGTGAGTTCTTGGGCTCCGGTAGGGCTGTTAGCGATCCGACTGGTGATCACATTCTTGGGTGCGTAGCTGTGCGAATGGTCGGGCTCTTGAGAGTGAGCCCTCTTGGGCTCCGTTGTGGCCTTGTTGGCGATCCGGTAGCAGGCGTCGACTCCTGGGTTAGTGGCACGTGCGGAGTGGTCGGGCTCGTCGAAATTAATTTCTGGAAGCCGGGCGAGGGTAACGTTGGCGATCGGCTGAGCTAATCGACTCTTGGGGTGTTGCGTGGCACGTGCGAGTGGTCGAGGCTCTTCAAGAGTGAAATTTCTGAACCAGGGCGTTGTGGCCTTGATGTGATCCGGCTGGTGATCGACTCTGGGCTGCGTGGCTGTGTGAGTGGTCGAGCTCGTCAAAGTGGCTGCGGGCTCCGGGCGAGGCCTTGTTGACGATCCCGGCTGAGGCGGTGGGCTCCCCAGGAACAGGTGGCTGTGCGGAAGTAGTCGGGCTTGTCGAGTGAATCTGCGGGCTCGGCGAGGCCTTGTTGGCGATATAACTGAGCTGATCGGCTCAGGGCAGTGGCTTGTCTGAAGTAGTCGGCTGGTGAAGTGGTTTCTTGGGAACCGTGACCGAAGACCTTGTTGGCGATCGACTGGTGATTTGACTCTGGTTCGCGTGGCACTGTGCAGATAGTCGAATAGTCGAAGTGAGCCTCTTGGGCTCAGACGCGGCGGGGCCTTGTTTGGCTATCGGCCTGAGCTGATCGACTCCCCAGAACAGCAGTGGCGCAGTGCGGAGTGGTCGAGGCTCGTCGAGTGGTCGTTGTGTGCGTCGACCGATTTTCTTGAAACACGGCGTCTTTAATCTTTGGTTATGGAGAATTTAGGCGTTCTTGTGAATTCCAGGGAATGCTGGCCTTCTTATAAATGGCGGCTTCATTCTTTATGGGTTTATACTTTGGATATTACACTCTTTTGGTGCTGTGGCGAGATAAATGCGAGATGAAGCGTCGAGCTTGATCGTCTTCAGAGGATCATGAAGATTGGTTGGTTGTTGGACTTACCTTGTGGGAGTTGTGTTTTCCTAGTCTCCCACTTTATGGGAGTCATGTTATTCCACAACCGTCTTTAGGGAATGTGTTTGAGGGCGACTATTGTGCCGGCTCTCAACCACCTATTCTTCTTTCTCTTCCTCTCCTTTCTTACTCTTTCTCCTTCTCCTTCATTTCTCTCTTCCTTCCTTTCTTCCTTTTTCTTCTTTCCTTTCGCACAAACTCTTGCCATCACTTTCTTAACTCACCTCTTTTTCCACTTATTTTCATCTCGTTTTCCTTTCCTCTTTTCTTCCTGAAGTTTTTTTTTTGAGGGAACTGCTTGTACTGTGTACTTCCAAGATGTAACGGATGACACTGTTGATTGTAATTAAATGTAATCTGGAATAAATAGAGACTTTTCCTTTTGGAGTATGATCTTTCACATTCTGTTGTATGTAATTTTTAAACGTAGCGTTAATGTCGTCTGTTTACGGCGTCTAATAAATATCAATGAGCCTTCATCGTCATCTAAACTAATAATACTTTATTTAAGATTACCTGCAAGGAGTCTACTAGTAAGCAGCCCAGGTGTTACGCATTCCAAGTATGGTGTAAAATTTTCCCCACTGTTTGGAGCTCGTAGTACGGCATGATGACACGGGATATGATGAGGGCCTCGAGTTGAGGCTGGATTTTCCCATCATGGTGGATTCTTCCCTCGGCGCGGCTTCTTCAAAACTGGATCTGGCATGTAGCTCCTGGTTTGACCTTTTGGTTGCAGCAATACCTCGCTGTCTTCTCCAGTGTGCCGTGCGCCTTAGAGCACCGCTCCACGTTTTCGTAGGAGATCGGAATTTAGACGAAGAGCCTCGTCATTTGTGTTCCAGCCATTGCTGATCCTTGGGGACTTTAATCAGGCCTCGACAGGGACTGCGCCCCGGTGCGAGAGCTAGAGGCGAATGGGGTTTCCAGTTCTTCGACCTGGCGTTCACGTAGGCCCATAGCACCTCGATATTCTACCCATTTTCCTTTAAGATCTTCCAATTTGGTCTTCAAAGCTACTTAAGGGTTCTAATGATGACTTCATTCGACCATTAGACTCATGATGCCGAGACGAGTAATAATTCTTAATCTCGAGCCTCTCGCATTTAAGTCCCCGAACTCGGGCGCTGGCTAAATTGCTTTCCATTGTCTGATACTAGGGCTCTTGGGATTCCAAACCTGCATATGATGGCTTGCCACACAAAATTACGTGATCTTCTCGCTCAGACCAGGCCAAAGGTTCACCGACCCACTGCAGTGAAGTAATCCATCGCGACGATGACGAATTACATCGACCCTCCCAAGGCAAGGTCCCAAAGATGTCCAAACCCCACCGCTGGAGCGACGTGGGCTTGCAATGGATGTCAAGGGCTCGATGGGAGTGCATGATCTTGGCGTGCCCTCGCGCATCTTGCATTTTTTACTAGGCCTGGCTAGAATTCCCCAGTAGTACCGTCTTAAGACCTTTCCCCGCTAATGCTCGAGTCTCGATATGATTTCCGTGATATACCTTCGTGTACTTCCCTTTAACACGTATTCAATGTCTTTTCCCCCGATGCACTTAAGGATGGGTGTGAAGAAATCCCCGCTGTACAGCTTCCATGATTAGTGAACCTGGGTCGACCTCGGCCCCGATTTTAGTCGCCTTTCTTGCCGCCTGCAGACGCCCTGGTCTATTATTATAATCCCAAATCGGATCCATCCAACTCCCGCCTGACCCGATTCGGGCAACTCCACGTCACGTAGATCCAGGCAGAAGGGGGGCTCCCAAGTAAGGTATCTCGATGTGTGTTGACTTGCCGAGGTCTTCCCTGAGGTCAAGCCGCTAGTTTTGCCAAAAGCATTCCGCCTGGGAGTTCTCTCGGCTCAGATATGCCTGACCGGACCAGCACAAACTTTTTCAATAAATCTTGTACCTGGAGGTACAGACTATTCTTCCGTCAGCCCTCGAGTGATTCCCGCCACGCAGGGGTGATCCTAATCAACAAAATTTATATCCTAGAAGTTCTTCATCACGTAGAGCAAAGTTATCGCAATATGCTGGTCTTAGTGGTCGAACATGTGATGGGTTTTCTTCAGACAAATGATTTAAGTGAAGTCAAAAATGGTGAATTTGGTTTGGATTTTAAGGTGGTGATAAAAACAGGGGGTTGGTGGTTTGCAAACTGAAATTTAAATAAAATAAAATGTAAATGAAGTCTCCTTAAAGTGTCAGGCTACTGAATTTAGGTTCTAAAGGTCACTGAGAGGTTCTCGGGTCCATTTCTCAAGTTGGGATGGGGACGACATATAGTCATCTCCTCGAACCGGATCTTCATTTAGCTATAAAAATCGAACCCTAAATAATTATCCTTTTGAAAATGGCATTCACGTCATTTATGTTCTCGCCGCTTCAAACGAAGTCTCCTGACTCACATTACAATGGGTAATACGGTAACTAATGAACATCACAAGATCAGTAATAAGCATCCACTAAAAAGATTACTAAGTAATCGACTATTCAACATGAATCGAAGGATCTAACCCTAATGTTAAAGGGAGAACACGCATTTGACAAAGAAGGAGTGACCGCTGAAAACAGAGGACCTCCAAAGAGCCTAGATCCTACACCCAAGAAATTCTCTCTCACTCAAAAGAGTGGAAGGGCTTTAGTTTACCATCCCTCCGAGTCAGTCATCCCTGAGGGTGTTTCAAGCCTAGAAAATAGCATGAAAGGGGAAGAAAATGAAGAAGCGGGAAAACGGGAGCTGAAAGGTTCCCCAAAATTTATTGTGATGTTGGTTGATGTTTACAAACCTTGACTCTAGCTTATATAGTGTGCAGGGCAAGGGAAATTATAAAAAATCCATTAAAACAACAAATACATAAGGGTAGAAAGGAGAAAAACCAAAACGGAGTCGTTTTCGATTAAAAAATGTGATGCATAATTTTCGCTATGCACAGTGATTTTCGCTATCATAACGAAAATTCAGTCATAGCGAAAATTTCACTGGGCTTATGCACAAGAATTTTCATATGATAGCGAAAATTCCACGTAACGAAATTTTCAAAGACTGCTCCATCTAATGCTCTATTACTCCCTATTCATTTTCTTTCTTCTATTTTCTCGCTTCTTTCTTCTTCCTCTGGTCTCTGATCTATGATGTTGAGTTTGACTCAATTCTTCATGTTCGATCAACTCAACAATGCTGGGCATGTTTTAGCTCCGCAAAACTCAAAATTTGCCACAAAATGCGATCAGTAGAATAGTAGGGACCTTAATGTGTAAATCGGGTTAATTAGAATGATTAGTATACAAAAAGCACTCAAAACCTATAATAAATAGGGTTCAAAATAGCACTTTTTGGGTACTAATCACACCCCCAACCTACACATTGCTAGTCCCTTAGCAATGAAAGAAAGAAAGAAAGAAAGAGCATACAACGATAACAAAATAATGTTCACAAAAATTATATATCAAAAAAGGTCATGGAATGAGTAATGCCTAACCCTGGCGTAAGAATCATCAAAGTCGTGTCCACAACTATCATGAGAGAATGAATGCCATACAAAATTGAATATTAAAGGAGCCTCCTTCTTGGTGAATCAACCAGAAACTTCCACCAAAATCTAAGTATTTGTTTGATCAGTTCTCAACAATAAACTGCCAAACTGCACTCTCCCCCCAACCTAGCAACTACCACGACCTAGCACGCTAACCAACCTAAATAGATTAGGACCCACCTCTTATTCCACAATTCTTTTTGTGTTATAGGGTGCAATGCTGAGGAATCGACCTCACCAAAGTCCATGTAACGGGGATCTACCGATTACTCCCAACCAATTAAGGCTTAGGCACTTGTAAGTCATAAGGATCTTCTCGACCACAAACCTTCTGTGTTTCAATTTCGACTAAATGATTTCGAGACTCCAAAGACCTACAACTTGCTAAACTCCACCCATCCACCCATAGCTAACACACAAAGTAGACTCCCAACCAGTGAAGGTTTAGGGCACCGGGTTTTAAAGGCTTTCGCTATACCCCTGACCGCTCTGTTTCACAAGAAGGCCAATTTTTCTTCTTTTTCTTTTCTTTTCTTTTCTTTTTTCTTTTTTCTTTTCATTTCTTTTTATTTTTAAGACATTACTGCCTTCATTCAATGGTCCTTAACCTATTAAAGGTGGTCAACGAAACTAGGGTAGGTTGTGCAAAGTAAAGGAGGTTGCGCAGTTTTTCAGCCCATCATTGAAACCAAATGTGCTCGGTGTGTGGTTAGCTAAAGGTGGAAGAAAAAGGTCGAAATCAATAAGAATTCAACTAATCATTCACTCAATTAGGCATGGAACCAATCTAACATCAATAGAATTGGGCAAAGTTTCAATTTTTCAAACTATGAGCTAGGCAAACACACAAAAATTTTGGTTACAAAATGGGTCCAAATTTTGAAAAAGTGTTGTGGCTAGTATAACAAATTTTATGTAAGGGAACCTAGCAAGCCAACGAACATCGAAATGGGCTTACTTCAAAATAGTAACAAAACATAAAACAAAAGCCACTTCCCTTCGCTAACTCTCCTAACCCAAACATCTCAAAGTCCAAATGGGCTTCTCATGATCGATAGCGCTAGTGGGAAGGAAGTGTTACCCCTTTGATGAGATGTGATCGCTTCGATAGAGATCTGCAAAGCTTTCCATCGACACTTTATTTACTCCGCTGGGGCTTAAATGAACAAGAAGAAGAAAAAGAGAGGTGCACTGAATTAGTTGAGCATTTTTATAGGGCCTCACCTTCATAATAATTTCAAAATGTTCTTTCTAGATATATTTGGATTCTACATTCTCTAAGCTTTCCAACGGTACCAAAAACGCTTAAAACGGAGTTCGGATGAAAAAGTTATGAGTGAAACAAAATCAGCATGCAAAACAATGGGGATTTTCGCAACATATTTAAAAATTTCGCTTATTTTATAGTTAAATCTCCTATAGCTTAAAATTTCGCTATGAATAGATTTTTTTAAATAAATAAAATAAAATAAAAATTAAAAATTAAATTAAATTAATTAATAATTAATAATAAAAATTTTTGTTTTTTTGTTTTTTTATAGAGACAATTTTTTAAGAAAAAGAAAATATAAAAAAATTTAATTAAAATAAAAATAATAAAACAAAATAAAATAAAATAAAATAAAACAAAACAATTTTCTTTTTTACCCGCATCGTGCACTATTTTGTCTTATATGGGAACCATCCGTACGCCATTTAGCTATCATAGCTTAAATTTTCACGGCGATAGTTAAAATTCACTTCGCTTACCACCGGAAATTTTCGCTGTGGTTGCGGTACTTTCTCCTGCCGCTCCCATTTCTTCAATCCAAGCTCGTACTGCGACACAAACCGCAAAAATTAATACAACAAAATTAAGAAAATTCGCGTAAGAGTAACCGAGGTCTGGGAATGCCGAGGTTCGAAAGTGCTCCAACCAACCGGCGACCCGAACCATCAATCGTGCCATGCGCGATATGAGTACCGCTGTGTCTTTGATGTAGTGGCAAAGGCTCGGTCAGCTGGGCTACTAATTTTCTAATGTTTCGCAAAGACAAGCGTTGATGCAGGTGGCCTTGGTGGTGGGTGCTTCAGGTGAATCGGCCATTGCTAGAATCAGGCCGCCGCGTGGTATACATCGGCCCAGAGACGATAAACGGGCTATTAGCGTGATCAGTCCATTATCCACTTGCTAGACCTTACATGGGTTCGATTTCCATGTGTCACGCTAACGCCATGGAAGGTTCCCGTAGTCCCTCATTGTCATGTATGCTCTAGTGGTTACTCACAGTGGTACTCACTATATCGTTTCTCCCTTAGGGTGTTCCATTCGATTCTAGTTCAAGCCCATCGAACACGGATTCCCCGCAGCAAAAACCAAAGTAACACAAGACAACACAAACAATCATGAAGAATCCCCTCTTTTTTTATTGCGAAATGAAAAAAAAAAAAATGACAAAGAAGTATAAGAAATTACACCAATACTCTGTGGACGAGGATCACAAGTGTTCAATAGGTCATCATTCGCACTTAGGCACCATCCCCGGCAACGACGCCATTTGATTCGTGTCATAGTAGGGTGATCCGGAATTAACAAAATTTATATCCTAAGTTCTCTATCAGCTGTGAAAGGCAAAGCTACTACAATATAGCTGGGTTCAGGTCGAACACGTGGGATGGGTTTTCTTCGCATAAATGATTTATGAAGTCAAAATGGTGAATTTGGTTTGATTTTAAGGTGGTGACATAAAAATGGGTTATGTTTGTAAACCTAAATTTAAATAAAATAAATGTAAATGAAGTCTCCTTAAAGTGTCGCCACCGGGATTTAGGTTCTAAAGTCACCGAGGTTCTCGTCCATTTCCTCGCTTGGGGAGGGACATATAGCCATCTCCCGAACCTGGATTCTCTCATTTAGCTATAAACCGAACCCTAAATAATTATCCTTTTGAAAATGGCATTCATCGCCATTTACGTTCTCAATACTAAACGAGTCTCTCACTCACATTACAATGGGTAATTAATGGTAACTAATGAACATCACAAGATCTAGTAATAAGCATCAAATGAGCACTAAAGATTACTACAAGATCGGTTCATTCAACATGAATCGAAGGGATCTAAACCTAATGTTAAAGGGAGAACACAGACAGAGCAAAGGAGTACCGCTGAAAAACAGAGACCTCCAAAGAGCCTGCATCCTCGCACCCACAAATTCCTTCCACTTCAAAGAGTGGATGGTTTTAGCCCGCCATCCTCCAAGTTGTCATCCTAGAGGGTGTTCGGCAAATTTCTAGAAAATAGAAAAGAAAGGGGAAGAAAATGAAGAAGCTGGAAAAACTGAGCCGAAAGCTTCCCCCCAAAATTTATCAGGATGTCGATTGATGTTTACAAACCTCGACTCTTAGCTTATATAGTGTGCGTGAGCAAGGGAAATTACAAAACAAACCAAAACAACAGCTATTACAAGGGTAGAAAGGAGAAAACCAAAAAACTGAGTCGCTTTGATTGTACAGGAGCGCATAATTTTCGCTATGCACAATGATTTTCGCTATCATAGCTTAAAATTGCTATGATATTAAAATTCCCCGAAGGCAGCGAAATTTCCAAAGACTGCTCCATCGGGTACTGTTTCTATTAAGCCCCTCGTTTCATTTTTCTTCTATTTTCTCGCTTCTTCTTTCCTCTTGGTCTCGATCTATGATGTTGAGTTTGACTCGAATTCTTCATATGTTTGATCGACTAACAATGTTGGCATGTTTAGCTCGGTGAACCGCAAAATTTGCTACAAATGCAACTGTGACTAGTAGGACTCTTTCTTTCTTTAATGTGTAAATTCTGTTAATTAGAATGATTAGTATACAAACACTCAAAACCTATAATAAATCGGGGTTCAAAATAGCACTGGGCACCAATCGTAGGGTATCCTCTCTATTTGTCTTACTACTACCGAGTCACTGCACCTCGTTTCGGTCAATTTCTAGCGAATGGGCGAGGTTGAGGGCTCGCTATGACTCCGGGCCATATTCGCCTCGCTGCCGAGGCTCGAACTGAATTCGAGCGCATACTCACGGTCTATTCCTTCCTGCAGGTCGATTGCCGCCTCCGTCTCAGGCATTCGCGGCCCCCGCCTACATAAAGTTTCCACGGGTAGGTCAACTCCAAGGCTTCGATGTTCTTAGTAGCTCCACTGGTGGTAACCCATGACGAACCGCTAAGACCGCCCTTTTATCGCATTCGTTTATATCTCGATGTCGAACTCGCTCAAATCATCACCCATTTCATCACCCTTCCCGAGGTCTCTGCTCAGGTAGCACTTGCTTCATCTGGACATTCCTCGTTGGAACTTCTATGGTATGAGCCTGGAAGTAAGGGCGGGCTTCCAGTTGCGGTTAATAAAGGCCAAGATTACCCTCCATCCCTGGCTCCCCTTCCGCTCCTCTCACGCACGACCGCAATAGTAAAACCGGTGCCGACTAGGTCTTTGTCTCGACGAGGACAACGCCGTCGAGAAGTCCGATAACACCGCTAAGCATGTGAGTGAGGAGCTCTCCCTCGACGGGCTTACTCATAATAGGAACTCAAGTATGCTTTCACTGTCGAGAATGCTTCTTCTCAAGACTTCATATCCCATCAAAGGCCTTCTTCAAAACTCGAAGAAAGGCCGACATTTATCACTAGCCCTCGATAATGACCTACTTTAAAGAAGCAATCCTTCCCGTCGACGCTTGGACTCCTTTTATAATTCCGAGAGGACGGCATGTCGAAAGCACAACCTTTATTTTGTCTGATTTGTCTCAATTCTCTAAGGGTTGACTATGAAACCTAGGAATTCTTCCAATCGACAATCTCGAAGGCACACTCGATGGATTCAGCTTTCATGTTGTACTTCCTCGTGGATCTCGAATGCCTCTGATGCATGAGCTATGTGGAGCCTTATAGCTGGTGGATTTTACTAGCATGTCATCTATGTACACCTTCATGGTTGTTCCTGACCGCTTCCGAACATCCCCGCTTAACAAATTTCCGGTAGGTAGCTTCAAGGTTTCGAGTCCAAAAGGCATCACACGAGCAACAATAGTTCCCTCGCCTCTATGACGAACGAGGTCTTTTTCGTCATCCGGGTCCATGGCCGACGAATTTAGCCAAATAGCGCATCCATAAACTCAGGAGTTCATGGCCAAGAGTTGGCATCTACGATGAGGCTTTCTCCATCTTCGCAAGCAGAGGGAAACCGTCCTTCGGGCATGCTCCGTCGATGTCGCGGTCGACGCAGTCGCCACTTTGCCGCTACTTTTCGACGAGTACGACGTCGCTAGCCATTCAGATATCCTGCAATTCCCTCCGATCGCGCCTTGCTTGGAGTGGAGTTCTTCCAACTTCCCTCCCATTGATCGCTATTTATCAGCGCGGCGTTCTCCTCCTCTTTGCTTTGCATCGGGTTCAAAGACTGACCGACGCTCACCCTATGGGTAATTCACCGTAGGTTTGCTCCCTCCCATGTCCGCTCTACTTCCACGCCAAGACATCTTGTTCCGGTCTCAAAAAATCTGGGTGAGAGGGTCTTTTCTCAGGATCTTCCAAATTGAGCCGATGTAAAGTAGGTGTTCAGTGGTCGCCATCCAACTCCGTACAGCTCCAAATTTCTTCCGGGTGTGCAGCTCCTTCAGCCTAAATATTTCGCTTCGCATTTCGAAAGCTCATCCAGGATATGTTATCGATCGCTTTTTGCTTCATGGATGTCGGGCAGCATTCCTCGCTGTCACCCCTCAAATTCATTCTATTCCGCTTACTGTGAGGAAACTTGATCATCATGTGGTAGCGAGGGAACGGTTTCTTTTTATCAGATAAGAGAGGGTCCGCCTGGGTCAACATATTATAAGCGCATGGGGCGTCATAACGAGGAATTCACTGTCAAGCCGCCGCCGTAATGGGATCTCCCAAGGTGAGTACTAGTTATATTGAGCCCAAGGGTAATACCTTTTCTCCGGAGAATCCTCGCAGATGGGTGCTGACGGGTTCCATCCTCTCCCTTCCAATGTCCATCTTATCAAAGGCCGAGGCGAAATGATAAGCGTCACCGAACTTCCACACAACTGCCATCTGATGGATCGCTTGTTGGCCGTGAATCGCTCGAATTACTGGGCGGGCTGCCACGGGGTGCCGCATCCCTCCAGTCCGAAAGCCAGAAAGTTACGATGTGTCGTCGAGGTAGCTCGGGACACCGCTTGTACTCTCCGCCTATCCTCGCCGACCGATGTCGCACGCATGGGCCTTCCCGGGCCGAGCCGGATTCCCTCCCGCAAATCCCCGATATCACGGATTTCCTAAAGGTCAGTTGCGCCGAGTCATTGGCCCTGGCCAAGGTGGGCGTGTGGTCAGCCGAGCCGGAGCTCGCTCCGAGCCCGATTCGAGGCTGATTTTCAAAGGCTATGAATTGTCGGAGATACCCGCGCCGTAATAAATACTCTATTTCCTTCTTAAGTTGTATGCAGTCATCCGTGCAAGGTCCCGTAATCCCCGCGGAACTCGGCAATATCCGCGTTGTCTCAGGGCTGGGTCTCGACTTCACTCAGGTTTGCCACCTCGTGAACTCCGCTCGCTTTCGTACTCGCAGACCTACGATACCGAGGCCGCAAGGGTGAACCGCCGAGGCGAATAATGTCGTCATTTTCGAGTCATGCAGGGCCTGTGACGACCCTCGAGGTTCCCACGCCTTTCGAGACCATTCTCCATCTTTCTCAGACCTTTCCCTTGGCCACTTTGTCTTCCTGTGGCCTGGCCTTGTCATTGCCTATCCTGCTTTTTTCTTTAAGGGTGGAAGAGCCTCTTTCGGATATGAGGGCTTCTTCACCAAGCATTATATTTTTTTCTCATGGCGAGCACCTCAAATCCATGCTTGCTTCGGGGATTTTGGAGATGGAAAACATCAAGTCTTCAGACCGAACACTTGCCAAGAATGAATGCAAAGGATCGCTAACTCTCATCTGGGTATATCTACCTCTCGTGAGACTCCTAGACAATCTCCTGGATACAAGACTCCTCGGAAGCCATGAGCTCCGCTTGATATCATAGACAGACAACTGGCTTCTATACGTTCCGGTCCCAATGAAGTGAGAGACGACGCAATGGATAGCTCTCATCGAGGAGATTGGCGGATGCTGGAAGCCTATTAAACCGTGCCAAGGTCGGGCCTTTGTGAACGTGATAGAAAAAGCTCCGATCGGCACCGAATCTTGATACCTATGCACCCATTTGGTTTGTAAGTGTTGAGATGATCGACCGGATCCCCGACACCATCGAATGCTTCCACTATGCATCCCATTTAGTCGGGAAGAGGGAAGGGAAGCACTTTACCGTGAAGGGGTGACTCGCCTAGTCACGCCAAGGTGTCCATAAGGTCGTGTGGAGCGCGTCCTCTCACCACTTCCTTCACACGTCGAGCTCTCGCAGGCCTCAACCTCTCGCCTTCCCAAGGATCGCTTCCCGCCCTTTGGCCGAGGGTGGCGTAGTTTTCGCTCCCGGCACGCCTCCGGGAAAGTGTCGCTCTGTCGCCCTCCTCCTAGGCTAATCGTGGTCCGTGCCCCGGCTCCTGGGCCAGACTCCCCGCTTTTGCTCAAAGACCCTGGAATGCCGAGATTGTGTTACCCCTTTCCCGAGGAGGAAAGTCAGTGGACCTTTCTGTGTTTGTCGTGACCGTGGGCCGAATCTTCCCTGAGCTGCTCTAATTCCCTATCGTGCCGGGTCGGGTGAGGCGCGCCTTCCACCTCGCTTCGTGTTTACTGCTTGCGTCGGGCTTCTAACGCGCTTCGAGGTCGGCCGCCTACGCTGCCCGCGTTGGTCCTACACCCTTGAGCATCGGGCGTTACTCCCGCTTGCGTTCCAGCTTTGATACCATCGCGAATCGAAATCGCCTTTATTTATCAAGGAATCAAGGCCCCACGTGACGGGCGCTTAATCGATGATGCTTTTTTTCAACCGGACCGGGCCGGAGTGTATGGGGGTCGCTGGGCCGCCCCCGGATCGGCCGGGCGGGCCGGGTTCACAGCTCCCGGATCACTCCGGCCCGGGCGGGATTGCTACCGTGTTGATCCGCAGCGCCCGGGACGCCCTCCTCCGCAAAACAAGAAAGAAGTTGGGTTTCCGCGAGGCTTCGCCCGTGGCCGCTCCAATGCCTAAGTCAGTTTCTCGTTGAGAGAAAAGATAAACTGCTTAGAGGGCGCACGCAAGGCGTATGTTTGGCGCATCTTTCACCGATGGGGTGGCCTCATTTATAGTGTGATGTTTTACCGCTGAATGATGATTAGGATACTTTCCCCATTTGATGGGATATTCTCTCGAGACTGGATTTGATTATGGATATAG
The DNA here is from genome assembly GCA_016808115.1 of Tetrastigma voinierianum. Taxonomy (NCBI): domain Eukaryota; kingdom Viridiplantae; phylum Streptophyta; class Magnoliopsida; order Vitales; family Vitaceae; genus Tetrastigma; species Tetrastigma voinierianum. The sequence goes on from JAEQBH010008572.1 coordinate 47,002, forward strand.
AAAAAGTGCCTATTTGAATTATTTTTCTCCCTTATTGGTGGGATCCCGCTGATAGAGTCAGAATATTGTGAATTATCTTACTTTCCTAACTCCAAGTTTTAGCTCGATGGTCGATAATATATTTTGGATTATTCTATTTCCTTTATCTATGGGATTTGGTCGATTTACAGAATACGCTTTCTTGATACTCCATAATCGACTCGGCCGAGCGTGATTTCAGCCCTCATCCCCTGGCCGGGCGCTAAAAGGCCTGAATGCTTCAATGGGGATGCCTCTCCTTTAGGTTTTAGCGAGTGGGCCTACGAGCCCATATTTCAAACCCTATCAATTCCATATGATAATCTTTCTCTACCCTTTTAGAATTCTTCTTTTTTAATCTTATGATCAGAATAATATTAAAAAATTATGCTAATTCAAGAAATGTCGAAATACCTTTAATATCTTAAATAAAGTAGAACATAAAAAATGCATCCAACAAACATGTCGTTAATCTTACCTATATTTGTTATTATTGGTTAGCTTCTTTAATTTTAATCTTCTCTTTACTGAGCCACTTATGGGCTGTGGAACTGTAAATAACAACAATATTCTCATCGATAAGTTTAAAATACACAAAGACAGTCTTAACACGAGCCCAACGTCGCTTAAGTGGTTATTGTTGCGCCAATGTCACCTTGACACATCCCCCCAATATAAAGCTCTAAACAAAGGCCCAATTCACCCATTCAAAAGACTAGTAATGTAATCAAAAATCTATTAAGAAAATACATACCCTGCACTACAATTAGGAAAACATAATATTTCCTAATTATCGTCATCATCATCCCTTATTAATCTGCTAATCAATAAGGAAAGAAAATCTCTCACCCAATGGAAGCAGTTTATCGTATCACTCATTCAACTAGTTATCAATTATCCCTTATTAACTGCTAACACAAAGAAATAAAATCTCTCACCCAATGAGAGAAATATTTGTATCATCATCCAACTAAGAAAGTTATCATGATCATCCATTATAAATACCAGGCCACCCCATCGATGAAAGGGATGCACAGAAAATTCATTCTTGGGAATACTTGATCCTCTCTTCCCCAAAAAAGAACTGATCCAGTGCACCCAGAGGCAAATGAGTGAGCCCCGTCGATCCTTTTGCTTCTTATCAGTAAGAGGAGTCCAACGTATCGAGTCGCTGACCGCCAAAGACCATGCACGCTCCAACCCAGCCCGATTGAAAGCATCATCAATAAGTTTCTGCCTATGGGAAATAGTTCCTTTACAACAAAGTCGACCTCTCAAGAACCCGGTATCAACTCTAACACAAGGAGCAACGTCAAGTCCTCCAAAGGACGCGTAAGATCACTAGCGATATGGATAAATGACCTTCCGAGGCGCTGCGAGATCAGGCAAAGCCAACACGGATGAGATGGAGGCGCTTCACGTCACCAACCAACACTTGCTGAAAGAGTTGGAACAACTCACCATGCAAATACGACGCCCCCAAGAGACACGACAGGCCCGAAAAGACCAAATCCCTATTACCCGAAAAGAGCAACACCGACCGTCAGAGAAGCCGATGAGAATAGTAAACTAGCCACACCATGGAGCAAGATCCTTACCAACCCCTAGAGACCCAACGCTGCGAGAGGTCAGGGAGCAAAGGTTCAGGGATATCCAGCAAGAAATCAGCCACATCAAGGAAGCGGTAAAGGGCCGAGCTCCACTCTCCATGGACGCCTTGGTACAACAAATCGAATCTCTATTCACCACGGGGAAGTTTACCTTCCCAAGAAAGTTCGTAATGCCGCAGACGAGACGCTCGATTTAAAACAAAAGACCTCGCTGCACGAAATGAGATACTCAGGAGGGTCTTAAATACTTAAGCCTAGTAGCCTCTGGCCATGGGCCGAGGGTTTTGGGGCCGCTGTAAGAGCCCAGCTCAGCCATAAGCAGAGGGTCTTAACGCCCGGAGCCAAGTAGCTCACCCTGAGCTAAGAGCTCAAGAAGGTCTGGGCCGCCAAGACTGGCCTCTGGGCCAGAAGGTCTTAGCGCCCTGAGCCCGGGGCAAGAGGCACCCAGAGCCAGCAACTCCAGAGGGTCTTATCACCCAGAGCCTAGTAGCTCGGGTCACAGAGGGTCTTAGCACCCCTGAGCCCAAGAGCTCATCAGAGTTTAACAAATTCAGAGGGTCTTAGGCTCAAGAGCCTAGTAGCTCGCCTCAGCGTGAGGTCTTAGCCGCCTTTGAGCCCCAAATAGCTTCAAATGCCAGAGCTTAGCAAAGCCAGAGGATCTTAACGCCAGGAGCCCAAATAGCTCAATTCCCTTCGTGGAGGGGGCCCAGTCCCAGAGCCCAATAATAGCTTATATTTTCTGCAGCCTTAACACAAACAGAGTGGGGCCTTTAAGGTCAGTGAGCTGGGCAGCCTCACGTCACAAGTAGGAGGGTCTTAGCGCCCCGGAGCCCAATAACTCAGCCTGCAGAGCTTAGCAGCTCAAGAGGGTCTTAGCACCCAGGAGCCCAAGAGGTCTGGGTCACAGAGAGGGTCTTAACACCCCGAGCCCAATAGCTCACCAGAGAATGAATAAACTCAGGAGAGTCTTAATACTTGTGAGCCCAAAAGAGAAATTCGTCATGCAGAGGTCTTTAATACCTGAGCCCAAAGAGAGAGCTCATCAGAGCAGCAAACTGCATGGTCTTAGCACCCAGAGCCCAATAAATTAGTTCACAAGCAGAGGTCTTAGCGCCCCAGCCCAATAGGCAGCCTGCACAGCTTAGCTGGCCAGAGGGTCTTAACGCCTCAGGAGTCCAAGAGCTCGCTCAAGGCAGTGAGGCCTTTGGGCGCCCTGAGCCCGTGCTTAGTTCGCGTAGGGAGGGTCTTGCAGAAGGCCTGTCACTCCCTCCCATTCCCTTGGCCCGACTCCAAATGGCGGATCCGAACCAGTCCGGCACGAGATCATCTATTCAAATTCTCATCGAATTGCTCTTTCTCGTAGCCGAACTCAGACCTCGTGGTTATGCGTACAAACAATTTCGTAATAACAAAAAACCCGCCTCATTTACAAAAGAACTACCACTGTGAGTGGTGTCCATCAAAATCTATACACGTATACCGAGTCTCATTTACTTATATGTACATTTTTTTTATACAAAACATCGAGATCATAAGAATATGCGAGCACCTATCTCTGAAATGGGCCTACTCATTACGTGATGTCCTCGTCTTCATCTCAGCCTTCGCTTCGTATCAACACTGATTGAACACCCGTGCTAAGCTTACGCTTAGTGGTGTTTCCATAAGCATGGACAACCACCAATGGTGACTGCCTCAAGCTTTTAGTACATATGCATATCATATATCTATACATATTCATATAACTTTGATTACTTATCATCTTTACATTCTTATTGCATAACAATCTTTCCATGTTTCGCCTTTAGCATATCTCTTATCTATACTTTTACTGTTTTCATGTACTATGATCAAGTACCGTCAAGGTGTACTGTTTCCACGTATTGTATTATCATATTAACTTTTCAAATCATATTACATTCTTATATATTTTCATATATCACGTCGGATCATATAATCTCATGTTACAGAACTTATCATCACATACAAAGAATATGCTTCTCGGGGATCATATCATATCTTTAACATGTCATATTCAAATCATTTGTTTTATGTTTATGCCCAGAAATACCAAAGAAGTGGATATAGAAAACTTATAAGGGCCTGGTTATGCCATGTACTCACCAGATAAATGCTGGTCTTTTCAGGCCCGAGGTGTCATTTATCACTGTAATAGACAATGATTATCTTATAAAGGCCTGGGAAGGCGTCGTGACCCTTTCGGGGCCACCGTGATCCACCTGATCTATGTCATCGACCCAAACGACCCGATATCAAAACAACATAAACATAACTTATATGTCAAGTAGATTTATTTTTCTAACAAGAATGCCAATCTATCCTCTATCAGTGGCCTTATTACTGTGCAATCCGCTTTATTACATTTCAGACATATCTCATAAGCATGAATAACTATTGTTATCATGATCGCTATGCAATATATACTATTATTAATTTAAATCAGATTCGTTCTCATTTGTAGCTTCATATTACTTAGCTCTCATATTTCATAATACATATATTCCCAGAAGTATTTGCATCATGCATGCATTTATACTCATTCTTATATTCATATATGTCTATCATTCAGGTACATGTACTCATTCCCTGTACATCTTATATCTTGTTAACTTATATTTATACATTTATACTTGTATCGCTTTACTGCTTGTACTTTATCGTATCGTCCTATCTCCCGTAGGAGTGCGTAATACAGACTCTTTCTTTAATAATTCCTTAGGTACCCTTTCATGTCCTAAATCATTTAATTTTTATCTTTTCTTATTCGAGAGCACACACGTATAAACATTCGCTGCTTGGACCTGAGATAAAGAATGAACGAAACTCCTAGACACAATATATACCCGAAGGTACAATACAAGATTTAAACAGAGATGCTCGCCCACGTAATGTATGTCGAAACACTAGCAGAGGCAAAAGACCGGTCATATACAAGGTTCCAACACTAAGGAAGTGTCAGAAGATTCTTCAGCGGTGATGCCGTAAAGCACCATCATATAGAGTTCGTCATTCAATATCCTGGCCTTAGGCAAATACACAATTATATGTGTTCTCCGGGCTTATCATTTTATTCTTTTTCTTCTATACTTCTACATATCAAATCTACGCCTATTGCTATTTCTGTTCATATCTATCTCTTTTCTTATCGTGTATTCCAATTGGACTTTACCTATGCGATTAGTATACTATGCAGGCCAAATAATCATATTTTTCCGATGTGATACCTAATGCCATTTAATAACATATAATAGGATTATAGACTCACCGAGTTTCCAGACAGTCTAAGAACACCCAAAACGGAGTTCGAATCATGAGCACTTATTCCTCCAAGTCTGGGAGGTCATACGAATCAACCTCGAATTGGACGAAATGACCAGAAGACCTCGAGAAATTTCACTTCTAAAACTGGCAAAAATCGTAATTTCGACAGCAAAATTGTACTCGCTTAAAATTCGTGAATTTATTCTAGATCCTCTAATTTATCAAACCTGACGCACAATGAATCGCTCTCGAGAAAATCTAGCTAAAGACGTAAAATTTCGGCCGAGTTCCGAGACAATGAGTCGGCACGCTCGAGGCATAGCTTCGGTGCCGCAAATGATTCTCAATGCGACGAAGTCACATATAACATGTACTCATGTGCCATAAGACAGAGGTAACCGATAAAATGACGGTCGAGATAGTCGCAATATCAAATCCTAAAACGTATGGATCTAAACGGTCATTTTTGAAATTGATATAAGTTAGAAAAGGACAAAACTTTGAATAAAGTGTTTCTTCTCCTACATTTTGTTAATAAAAACGTGAATTAAGGGGGAGGACTTCCAAAGTAACAGAGATATTTGATTTTGTGAGAGAGGGCTAGATTCTCTTGACCACATCCGACCGCTGGGCGCCTTCGGACAAGAAGAGAACTGCTCACGGAGGCTTCTGCCAGAGGCACCCCGATTTAGGAGCTTTCCAAACTCCCCTGAGGTGGGCTCTCCCTACTGGTTTTAGTCTTCGCTTAAGTACGATGTAAATGTGCCTTTACTGGGCCTGAAATTCTCAACTGTTGACCTGCCTCAAACCTTGGAACCGAAATGTTTTACTTGAGATTCACTCTAACACCCCAGACGCTTACTTGACCGCTTCGGGGTCAAGTGTGTGATGAATGGTTCAATAAATCATGTATTATTTTAACAGAGGCCAAATGGCCGTGAGTCATCATAATCACAAAGTGAACTCATAGACTCAGGCTTGATAGAACAAAGAACGAGGGTTTCCATCGTTCTCGAAATAGTGATTTCACATAATAAAACCTGTGAAAATATGCTCGGGTCAAGTGATTCAAATTGAATTGCTTGTGTTTGATCATTGTGAGCCCACGTGAGCTAATTTTTGATGATGAATGAGAAATTACATAACATGATTAGCATCACTTTATGGAATATATTCATGTTTGTATATTTGCATGTGAATTGCATCAGATTCAGTCTGGCATACATGTATTCCATATGCACCTAACTTGAATTATAAAGAGGAGTTAAAGGTACGAGACGAGTCTAGAGAAAATGGTTCTGGAGGGTCTGCCTAAAACTAGAAATGATCAGAGGTAGTCCATACTTAAAATATCAATCGTCTGAGACGACCTAATCGATACATACATCTGAGGGTAGTCCACATATTAATATCAATCGTCTGGAGACTACCAATTGATATATCTAAGAGGGTAGTCCAATTAAATACACACCTGAGACGGTCCACTACTTAGATAGGAGGGTAGACCACAAATATAAAACAAATAACTTTGTTGAAAAACAATAATTCCATACGATACCCAGCGAAAGTGTGAGAGCCTGAGGACTCTGATCCGAGTTGGTCATGTAGACATTCAAGTAGGATCATGCATTTGCTTGAATGTGTGTTTAATTTGGAACATTGCACCGCACTTAAAGGAGAGTAGCCCACTTGGGCGATTCCACTAATCGGAAAGCACAACCACCACGGCGATATTATTTTACGTGTCATATGAGCGTGCGACACGCTCGTCCTGCAGGTCGGATTAAGAAAGCCGGTGGCTTTGATGATGTTTATATGTATTAGAATTCGAGCATCTTAATATACGTCAGAGCAAGAGTAAAATATTTGAACTCTTAGAACTATTGATATAGTTGGATTCATAGTTTGTATATTTTTTATGAGTACTGCTTATGGCCCAAGTGGTCGCTTTACTCATGTCGGGATTATATTGACCGCTTGGGACAAGTATATGGAGAGAAATTGCATTTCTATGAGCTCCCCGTACAAAGGAGACTCGGGCCTGATTCGGTGAAAAATGCTCGTCACCCGACAGAGTCCACACATTCCGCTGTTAATCTGGGTAGTCAACTGATCCCGGGTTTTGGGGCGTCACATGACCTGACCTCGGTGAGCTCGGTCTATCACCTTGGTCTGACACCTAATATCCTCCTCAGGCATATCAATGGATTCTTGACTCAATGGGCTTTCCAGGTATAGAGTTCAAGAACCCGACCTGAGTTCGACGGCTGGAGTTATGACCTCTTCCGCTGGAGTCGCGTGAATCAAATCCCGACCGGGACGAGGCTGACCCGACCTCCTGGTGAGAGCTCCTGGCCTCATCACCCCGGTCCGACACCCAATATCCTCTTAACCCATATCAATAGACTTGACTCCAACGGGCTTTCCATATAGTCTAAGAACACCCGACCTGGAGTTCAGACGAAGGAGTTATGACCTTCCAAAGTTGGAGGTCATACGTAATCAAATCCTCGAATCGACGAGCTGGACTGACCCTGCTAGCTCTGCCTAACACCCTGGGCCTAACACCCAATGTCCCTCTCAGGCATGCGAATATATTCTGACTCAATGGGCTTTCCATAGACTCTAAGAACACCCAAATCGGAGTTCTGGACTGAGCCATGACTCCGGGGGGCTGGAGGTCACACGTAGCTAACCTGGGACGGTACCGACTCAACTCGAGCCGAGCCCCACACAGACGAGGGTCCCGCCGACCTCTACGCACAGGTCCCGCCGACCTCCGCATGAGGTTTGCCGACCCTCCTCGCCGCATGACCCCATGTAGAGCCGGCAATTTAAGCCCTATTTCATTGGTTAGCCCAACCAACCCGAAATTAGGCCGCGGCCCCACTCGCTGAGCCCAGTGGTACCCATAAATTTAGCTCCGATCTGACATCTGGCCACAAATAGTACTGGATCGGGCTGGCCCGGTTTAAAAAATTAAATAAAAAACCCCCCTTTGCTACTTCACTTATTACTTATCCTTCTAAGTTCCAAACCCTATTTCCCTTTCGCTGCAAAACTGTGAGCTCTTCCTCCTTCGCCCATGCCGTGAAATTTTCAGCCCTAATGCACTACACCCTCCCTCGGAATATAGCAACTTCACATTTTCCACTTTCTTTCCACTCACTTATTTTTGAGGAGTAAATTGGGAGAGTTGAGACCGAAAAAATGGGAGAAGGGGTTTCCCTTTCTCTCCCCGAAACGTGGGCCCTATCTCAAACCTCCTCTCCAAACATTGAGATTCTGCTTCCTTTTACATGATCATGTTTGTCTATGTGAGAGAAACTTCTATGGGGTTCTCAACTTGTCAGATACAGAGATCTACACCAATGGTGAGGCAATGGTGTTTCCCTGACCACGCTGTGGTCTCCATACCAAAAGGGGCCTCCCCTTGTTCACCCAACATGTGGATGGAGGATGGAGCTATTTTCCATTGCCTCCAAGCGAGACACGTAATTCGGGCCTTCGATTGTTATCAATACCATCACTTAGCCATTGCCGATGCAAGACACCGAGTTCGGTGACGCCGTTATCTACTCACGCCGACGCCATTTCCAAGTGATATAGCTGACACGAGTCTCCATAACAACAACCCGTGGCCAACACCTCCCATTTTCGTGAGCACCGCCCACAACTCATAATGCCAAACCGATTTGAGAAACTCAGACGGAGCCGCTCGATCTCGGCTCGCACCGAGTCAGGCGCGAGGAGTTGGCATGGTGCGCATCGCCGTCGGGGTTCAAGTAGCGATCAGAGCTAGAGATGGCAAACGCGGTCCTCAGATCCGTGATTTCCGACCCGATCCGAACAGTCAGCCGCGAAAATCCGGGCTGGATCGGATACGGAGGCGATATGGATAAATCCGATTTTTTGAATGGATATGGATTGGATATGGATTTAGCATATCCGATCCGAAACCCGCATCATAATATCCTAATTCCCAAATTTATGTAATATTTTAATTAATATTTGAATGTTATAATATCCGATACAATATTTGAATTAATTGTAATTTGTAATAACACTATATAATATGATATGATCTCACATTACTAATTCAAATATTTAATTGCCTATTTTTTTAAAATCCTAATTAGTAAAGTTAGAAATGAATACTAAAAATATAATAATGTAAACCCCCAAAACCTAACAATAACATTATAAATTATAAATCTATCCTAATTGTAATTTGTAAATCCTAAACGTAACATGCTAACATCAAACTCCAACTTCTTAACACAAGAAATTCTAAACTTATAACACCACAAACCCTCTAATTCTGTTGGATAAGCCTCATAGCGCTCATACTGCATCCACGTCTTTCATTATCCTTCCCCAATGGACTACACTTCTTCCAAGATGCTGAAATGGCCATTCTCGAATCACCCAGATTTCGACATAGTCGCTGATAATGCAAGAAGCTCCTCCCGTTGTATAAGAATTAAAACTTATGTGACTCTTTAAACTCTTTAACGACCTACCTATCTCAAGCTTCACATGTGATTTAATGACACCCTCTTCAAAGCAGCAGGAAATCGACAATGGCGATCTTCTCGGGCTCGCTTGATTTAAATTCCTAAATCCTAACCTAATGTAACACCACAAATTTTAATCTAATATTGTAAATTTTAATTTTAACACTTAAAGTCCTAATCAAACATCACTAACCCTATCCTAATATCACAAGTATAAATCTTAATCTAATATAAAGGAGGAAAGAGGAAGTTAAAAGAAGCTAAGAGACAGAGAGTGGTTTTTGGCGAAAGATAGCCTGCGCTTGATAGAAAATGAGTCTATACTTTGAACTGTCGAGCATAAGTATAAATACACCACCCTGTAATATCCGAAAAAAACTAGCTTGGATTTATGTTAAAAACACTATCTCCGACCTCATTGCCTGAAATCTCAAACAAGCTTCTTGTAGTTCGCGATCACGCCAAAGCATTAAAGCCAACTCTTAGATCTATTCCTTCATAACATTCGACAAAGTTGGAAGGATGCAGATTCTCATTTTCTTTTTATTTGTGACGTAGAAATTAATTACATGCACCCATCAGAATATAATATCAGGTTGTATCGGTCGAACATTACCAATCTAAAATACATATATCATGTCCCATCGGTGATCGATTCATCACGCTTGCGCTTAAAACGTCGAGATTCACTGGGCGCCGCGCTTTAAATGTTGAGATTCATCACGCCACAGCGGTCAAATGTTTCAGCTACTTGGCTCCATGAGTGGAAGACCAAAATAATAATAATAATTATTATGCAAGTGCAAATTTCTGGGTGGAGTAACGTGAAATGTAAATCGCTTGTTTGTATCAAAATATTAATCGTGATCGCAAATAAATATTTGCTACGTACCATGATAATAATTTTTATTTTGTAAATGGTGTAATGATGGTTCTGAATTAAACCAAATAAAAAAATAAAGAAAGGGAAAGAGACTGTTTTTGTAAAGTAATCAGAAATAGCGATACACCTATCCGAGCTACGTAAAGTAAATGATTTTTCGTAATTCTTTATTTTCAATCATCTTACTTATCGTATTTCGTACTAAAAATTTGATTTGACCTGTTTGTAATACTTTTTTTTTTTAATTTCCAATAATTTTATACCATTCTAGATTTTTTTTTTTTAATTATTGGTTTTTGTAAAGTAAATTGTAGATGGAAAACAAATCAAAGTTTCTTGGAATGTCCCGTTTTTACCCAATCCCAAGACACTCGTATACGTTATTAAAATAAATTATTAAACCACTTAACGTCTCATCGATTTTTCCGTGATTCTGTACATCACGAATTAACTTTTGACACATAAATGTCGAGATATATTCTTTAAAGACGGCGATTTATCTTCAAGCTTACACCTATCAAGTAGCGGATCGATTCCGGATCTACGACCGATTTCTTACATTATTTCTTTTATTTTTGTTTTTATTTTATTTTATTTTATTTTTCTCTCATTCTTTCCAAGCTTTCAATTTTAAAATTCAATCGTTTCATTTTTCAATTTTTACCTATATTTTCATAACCACTTATAATAATTTCAGAAAATTCTCATTACTAATACGACAAAAGAATACTCAAGGACGCTTTATTAATCCTTAGACTTTACTTATATTCAAATCTATAAACATAAGCTTATAACTAACACACAGCAGAAGAAAATACGTCTTAAATGTCGCATTTGATAAATTCGACATCCGAGACATTCAAATCCGACTGACAGTGATAGCGATTTATTTTTTTATCCGTAGTGATACAAGATACTGATATTGATATATTATTTTTATTTGTGATCTGATACGCGATTTCAAAATCCGATCCAAATCCGATCCGATGTCATCCCTAATCAGAGCTCTTGCGTGGCTCCATATGTGGTCAGACAAAGCTGTGGGCTATACCCATAGTTCAGATCTGCAGGTATCAGCTCTATCTGACTTGGATCCAAACCGATCTAAGGATGAAGGGCTGCCGGAATCTTCCATCATCGGCCGTGGGGATACGGATCTGGTTTTCCCGCTATTTCGAACGATTTATACAGCGTTTCCATCTCGTGAATGTTCAAATCCTAGTCAGATGGGTATCCATTTCTGCAGGGTTTTGGGATTCATCGGAGCCGGGGGTCCTGCTCAGGCAAACGGTGGTGTGGTCCCTGTCCTTTAGGACCCATTTCTCGCGAAATCGGTTCTGGTGGGGTCTGTACACTTCGCGAAATCAGTTTAGCATTTTTAATTTCTGTTTGTGTCGCTGATGAGTGATGGAATAATGTTCTTTTTTTCTGCTTTTAATTTCCAGCAATCTTGTTCTTGAAGTTGTGGCTTCATTTATTCAGATGTTTTAGCTTATGAAAGCACTAGTACAACCCAAGTCTGATACTATGGAGACGATTTCATATCCAATGACACCAATTGCTAATGCTATCATTCAGTCATGCTTCTCTACCAGGTAATTTGTGATGACAAAGTCTTGCATCTAAGAAGCTACAGCATTGTTGCCTGTCTTTCTAAATGAAAAGGGAAACTAGCAGCATTTTTTATTTGCTTCTGCTTCTGCAACTAGGAAAACTGAAAATTTATTGATTAAAATAATTTTAAAAAAATTTTCACATAGTATAGTTGGCCTCGCTTAGCCTGGTCGCCCGATATAGAGTCGGATCACCAGCAAAATGGCGTACTCGATTTTAACTGCCCTACCGACCATACCTCGCGCCCCCAGATCGCCCGCCCGGCCCGATAAACCCGCCCCGAATTGCCGTGCTCTACTTCACAGCCACCTCTCGCCCATTGTAATCGCTCCGTGCAGTGAAAAGCACCATAATTGCCTGGCTGCGTCCGACCGAGAATCTGGTGCCCTAACATCAAGCCTTCATTAACGTACTTACAATTTACCGTAATGAATTACTACCAAATTCCCTTTTATTTCACCCAAAACCCGCTCTAAGTTCCGCCATCAGAGATACGATCAAATTATGGAATTTTCTTAGTTCAATTCTCAGAATTGCATCTCTTCCTAAAACACATCTATGTGAGCCTTGAAATTCCTTTCTCTCAACTCAACCCTAATGAAGAACGAGCCGTGAGTTTCCAAACCCAAACCATACCCAAAATAAAGCTGGCTCTAAAACCACGATCTAAACTTTCTGCACCAAAAAACTGGGGACTTCCATACACACATAGTGTCCATATGGTGCACAAAAAGTAACGATGATTTCTTTTTCCATATGGAACTTAACAAGTTCCATACACACATACACATGTACATATTCATTCGCTCCATACTAAATTTTATGTGTCCTTACACTCCATACTAAATTTAGCTCCATACCTCGCGATCTTCTTTTCTTTTCCTTCTTTCTTCTTTTCTTTTCTCTCTTCTCTCTTATTCTTCTTCTTCTTCCTTTTCTTCTTTTCTCTTCTCTCTTATCCGTTGTTTTCTTCTCCTAAGCATCAAAATGAGATATTTATTTTCTTGGCCTTATCCTTATTCGATCTTATCCCCTTTTATTTCACTTTCCAAGGAGGAATCCTTTCTCCCTCTTTCCTTCAGTTCTACTTGCCTCTTCCACAATTTTCTTCCTTATTTTATTCTAATATCTTTCTTTATTACTCTTGGCCCCTATTTTCATTTTTATTCTCAATTCAATTTATCAAAATCCTACTTAAGATACGAACTTATTATATTACGATCTCATTACGATCAAAATTTATTAATTTACCCTTAATCATTGTGATAATTCCAATTCTTTCTTATTTATTTCCGAACAATTCCATTTCGCTTTAATAAACATAAATCAAACCTGTTAGCAAGATATTCTCAAAATGCACACCTGAGCCCCAAGAGGCCTTCACCCAGAGCCTAACACCCTACGAGGCCCTAGCGCCCAGAGCCCAAGAGGCTCGCCAGAAGAGTGGCCTTAGCGCCCTGAGCCCAATAACTCAGCCTCACTGAGCTATGAGCTCAGAGGGTCTCAAAGACCCAAAAGCCTAGTAGCCTGGTCAAGGGCAGGGGTCTTAGCCGCCATTCAAAGAGGCTCAAATCACAGAGTTTAACAGATCAAGAGGTCTTGGGCCGCCGTTGTCCCCCAAGAAATTCTCGCGTCTCACAAGCAAAGGCCTTACCGCCCAGAAACTCAGGAAATTTTTAGCCCCCCCCAGAGCCAAGAAACAAGAGAGGCCTTGGGCCACTAGGAGCCCCAAGAGCCGCCTCCTGAAGAGAGGTCTTGAAGACCCCTGTTCCCAAGAGTCTCAAATTCCTCGGTGAGCTTAAGAGCCAGAGGTCTTAGCGCCCCAAGAGCTCCAAGAGCCTGGCCTCACAAGTAGGAGGGTCTTAATACCAAGCCCGCAAATACACCCGCAGAGCCATCAGCTGTATGGTCTGCAGCTGGGCCAGAGCCCAATACCGGGTCACTAAGAGGTCTTAATACTGTTCCCGTGAATGGCCAGAAACTTAACAGCCTAGAAGGTCTCAGCCGCTAGAGCCCAAGAGCCTCGCCTCGATAACCTTACGTATCGTGAAGGCCTCGTGACCTAGGAGCTCTATAGCTCAATTCCATAGCTCAACAGCCGTAGGCTGGGCCTCAAATACTGCGAGCCCAAGAGTCACTGTAAAGCCACCGCCTCGTAGTTAATTCAATCAGGTTCCCAGAGCCTTAGCTTTTCTCGTAGAAATTAACAGCCTCACAGCGCCCTACGCCCCACTCTAACCCCTCAGAACTTGACTCATGTGAGCCTTAACAGCCTGGGCTGCGCCTGGGCGCCAAGAGCCCCAAGACACACCTGCGTGACCTTATCAACAGAAGGTCTCAGCGCCTAGGGAGCCCCTCAGAGTTAGCTCATAGAAATTAACAAACTCGGTATGCCTAGCCGCCCACGAGCCCCACACTTTCTTGCAAAGCTTAACATTTAAAGCCCCAAAATACCCTATAATTTTTATAATAATTTTATTATATATTCCTGTATGAATCGAGCCAAACTCGGGCTTTTCCTCGGAAAATTGATAAATTGACAAATCGTGAAATGCAAATTTAGTGAACCCTGAAATTCTGTAAGACTGTATCAAAGGATAAAATTGAAATTGCCATATGATATAAAATCATAAATGAAAGTAGTATTTCGCCATAATAAATAAAATAAGTCGATTGGCATTATTTAAAGTGATTAAGGACCCTTTGAAATTAAGTGAAGAATGGGACTATAAAAGTATAGATAAAATCAAAATTCACATTTTGGCCCTAAACGCTCTGAAGAAACCGTAGAGGAGTTAAGAGAGCAAAGAAAGGAGAGAAGTTAAGAGTACAAGGCGAGACCTGTCTCCTTCGTCTAAATGGTTTTGCAAAGGTCACATAAACCCTGAATTGCTGGTTACGCAGAAAGAAACCTCAATCATTTAAAATAAAATACTAATCATCAAATTATACGACGTTGTAAGAATCACTTTAATTTCGAATCATAGGATTTTTACCCAGTGGTTTTGCCAGATGTATATTCCAAACCACCAATACAAGTATTAAGCTGCTTTTAGTTTATCACGACGATTATGACCATGAATCAAGTTATATATGAGAATTGAATAAAAGTGGCAAAAGAAGCAACTGACAATTTTCCTAACATACTCTAAGATAGTATGGGTGGGGTGTACCTAAGATAATTCCCACTGTAGGTTGGACATGTACCGAGACAGTCTAACATGTGACCAGACAGCCAACAAAATGCAACCCCGTACCGTACAGTCCAAGGTGTACCCTATTGTGTGCCCAAATTTTCCAGATTGTGTAGTTTTGCGGTATTCGGTTTCAAATTCATACAATCAAGCACATGCGAACTCCATTAAACGAATGTTAGGACGCTCAAATAGCACGAACTCGACGAAAAACATCAGACACAATGGGCCGAGGCAAAGCGGATATCTGCTTTCAGACGACATTCAGATAACCACTAAGAGTGAATAAATTGTATTTGACTAGGTAAGTGTGCAAGACGCATAACCTCGACATGTGATTTATATCTAAAGGAAAAAGGAATCGATAATTGGTTTGTTCTCTAATCGTTTCTTATTCCATTGTTTATACTGCTTCTTATTCTAATTGTTTCTCTACACGTCTTATTCTCATATTGCTCTCTATTTGCGAAATATACATATATATCGATTCGAATGATCAAGATTTGAAATGTTTGACAAACATCCGCATGTATGCGTGTAATTGAGCTACGTTTAATCCCATCGTACAAAAGAAATCGACTAAACGTATTATCGACGGATCAACATGACGGATTCACCAACCGACCCGCGCCTTTGTGGTAACCGTAATTGTTGTACCTAAATCACATTGCTAATGAATCGATAAACACGATGCGATTCACCAACCCGAATCAGAGCTTTAACGCCGAATTTCTATAGCCATACGTGAAACCGTAATTGTTGAATCTAAAACCATATCATACTTAACGCATAAATACGATAGATTCACCAATCGAACTGGCTGTGAATGTCACCCCGTGAATATATTTAAATGACATTGGAAAGGCCGAACCACATTACTATCGGAATTCATAAACATGACAGGATTCACTAATCGACCATCGGCTGACTGCCGAATTCTATAATTTATATGTGAAATCACAAACCGAAAAGTCAAACAACAAGATTAAAAGCGATTTGTATAAGTATCTTTTTACATTGTACGTGATATTGTATAAAGGCATTATTTTGATAAACGACGATTTATAATGAATCTTAAAATGGAATACAGAATCAGATGTAAACTACTCGCAATTTAAAAACGCTACCAGATTGTTTTATCAACGCCAGATACCGAAAGCGATGTATATCGCCAGCACTCCAAGATCGGCGGAGCCTGTGAGCCATGCAGGCGAATTGGTGAGCTGCGCTCCGTCATATGCATTACTCCATTTCTTTCAACATCGACATTTTCAGAAATGGGCCAATTCCAATCATTATTTCAGAAACGCATTCGCTAACGTAATGCAGCCAGTCTTTGAATGCGTGAATGTTTACGCTTGCCTAAAACGAAATGAGCCCAGAATTACAAAAATCTAAAATGAATAACACAAGCCAAATGTTTTGAAAAGATAATTGAAATGCTCGAAAGAACCGAGCTCCGGGCTGATCCGCCAACCTGGGTTGAGTCGATTCGGTCGCGACACTTTTGGAAACAAAAATTTAATAAAACGATAACTAAAGGGATTTGATTAATGGCTTCGACGGGGCGGCCCCCTGTCTCTCTAAGAACCTCGCCAACCGGCTCCTGGCCGGGCCCCTGGGTCGCCACATAACAGCCTCGGGGGAAAGGCCTTAGCGCCCAGGAGCCCGGGGCAGAGGCTCGCCTGCGTAGCCTTAATACCTTAAGGTCTCGCGCCCCAAGAGCTCTCGTGAAATTTCGCTTTAACTTAATACCAAGCAGTGCCTTGGGCCTTGTTCTCAAGAAATTTGGGCTTTTACAGCTTAACAAATTTCAGAAGGCCTTAACGCCCACGAGCCTCAGAAACGGGGCCAGGCCACTAATGTACCTGCGACAACCTTGTCGCCCAGAGCCCAAAGAAATTTCGCTTCAAGCCTAATTTCTCAAAAGGCACAATAGTCTCGTTCTGCAGCTCGCTGCGCTAAATGTACTGCATGCACCAGAACCAAGCATCTCAATTTAGCGGAACACATATTAAAAATCCCAGATATCAAGAAAAGTCAATGTCGTGGCTAAATACGCCCTTGCCTACGCCCGCTTTAATAAAGGCTCTGGGCAATCACGCTTAAAATAATAGCAAGACAGCCTAACACGAGCCCAAATGCCGGCTTAAGAAGGCTGGGATTAAGAAGGAGGCCTAGTACTGTTGTTGGGCCTCGATGACATCCTCTCTGCAACATAGCCCAAATAAGGCCTTCCACCCACCCTTTCTCTAAAAGGCTAAGAATTAATCAAAGCACTCAGATTAAAGGAAATACCCAATTTCCACCAATTAGGAAAATAGGAATATTTCCTAATTATCGCCCATCACCTCATCCCTTATTAATCGATAATAATAAAGTGAAAGAAATCTCACCCAATGTGAGTAATATCGTGATCATCATCCAATCCAGAAAAGTTATCAATTATCCCTTTATTAATCTGCTAATATGAAAGAAAAATCTCCTCACCCAAATCTTATAAATATCCGTATCATCATCAAATCCAGAAAAGCTTATCATAATCATCCATTATAAATACCGCGTCACCCCATCTAGCGAAAGGCACGATGTAAAATTCATTCCCTAAACAAATGATCTTCTCTTCCTGTTAACTTACTAGCATCTGAGAGAAAGAATCTACGGTACTCGTCGATCTTTGTTTCTTGTTTTTGCAGAGGAGGTCCAATCAGACGGAAATGAAACACTTGTAAATTTCGCACTGCATCGCCTAACCTGGGCCATCAAAAAAGCATCATCATCTACCAATTTAACGTGAAATTCATGTAAGCTTCTAACAACACATGCCTGGAAACATGTTTCATTTTCTTATTTGTATTTTATAAGAATATGTCTCCAATTTGACCTAAGTATGGTTATGTTACTAATTCATTTTACATAGAACATTTTCTTAAAATAAAATGTTTAAACACTTTCATATGTCGCAAAAAATCATCCTAAGAAAAAACCAACGAAGAAAAAAGATAAAAGATAAACAAAAATAAAATAAAATAAAATAACAAATAAGAATAAATTCTACTTGATGACGCGCTGTCGTATATATATAGCAAGTAAAGGGCAAGGTAAGGCAAGGCAAGTACAAGGCAATACATGAAGGGTAAAACAAAGCAAATATGCAAGACATATTTACACCAAAAAAAAAAAAAACAAAATTTGGTGTTCTCATCAAATAATAGAAAATGAAGTTCAAATGAATGCATAATAGCCTTATCTAGGGGATGTTCCTATATTAATAGATTTTAAATCAAGAGATATGAATGATCAAATCTAAAGGCTACGGGAGGAAGGAGGAAAAAGTTGAAGGGAAATATGGGCTGGCCATGAAGAGCCATTGCATTCAACACGCATATCGACAACCTGGCTACGATTAATCGACAAACGGCCGCCGGCACCTAACTGCTCGCGAGACGAACGGCAGCCGCTGATAACTGCCAACCTGCAGACCCGCGACAACGGTGGGCGCTCGCCGGTATTACGCTTAACCCGCTTATAACCCGCTTACCCGCTTAACATCAAGCTTTTCATCGCCGCTTTACTGATCTGCCGCGCGACAGCCCCGCGTAAAATTAACGCGATTAATGCATTAACCGCCACGATTAACCGGCCGACAAACCTGGCTAGTGAGACTTCCAACGGAGTCGTGGATAAACGGCCAACCCGCTTAACACGTTTATCAACGGGCCGTCGGCTATACGTTTTCACCCACACCCGCTTAACTCCAGAATCGTCAGATAACCTAACCCAACACGTCTCGACACCCTAAATGCGCTTAATGGTTAGAAAGGTTAACTTGTCCAAACAAAAGCATTTTTACATTTGTTTTTGAGTTTTTAACCAAAGGGTTAGTTTCTTTATTTGCCCTTTTAAACGGATTGCCCTTGAATCTTCTATCTAGTTCATTGGTTTGGCTGAAAGTTCTTTTCCTCGAGGTTGTCATATGACTCATAACATCATCGAGCCGTGGTTAGTCCTCAATTTTCCCAAGAAACAAACAGGTCTTCTACAAATGTAATCTTTCGTTTCCCTAATAATTTTTCTACAATAAAATTGGAGTAGGTGCCGCCGTAGAGGGTCTTGACGCCACGATCTGGTCGCCACTGTTGCAGCAGCGCCGCCGAGATCGCCGACAACCCTGAACTTGTGTCGCGCTATCGCCTGTGTTTTGCAATCAAAGGAGGGTTTCTGGTTGTTGTGGTGATTTCCGAGGGTTGCATCTGTTATGATTTGAGTTGGTGTTTGGGAAACCGAATTTTGAATTTCTAATGTTTGGAGGTGTTGGGAGTTTTGGAGCATTTCGGTTTCTCCGAGCATCATCACGTACCCCGACGGCGAATCCCCTCTAATCGCGCCACAATCGGTGTACGCCTCCGCCGTTCAGATGGCGGACACCTGGGTTTCCAGTCCGAACTTCAATGTATCCTGGAACTTTAGCATTGATTTGTCTTTTGGGTACCTCGTCCGGATGCGTTGCTGCGACATCGTGAGCAAATCTCTCAATGATCTTTACTTCAATGTCTGTATCAATGAAAGAATGGAGATTTCCTGGTTGGATTTGTCGAGTATTACGTCCGCTGGGTCACGCCTTATTACAAAGAGATATTGCTGGTCAATAATTCGCTTATCCGATCTGCTCTCACCGTTCAAGCAAATTGGGCCGATGAATCAAGACATTGGTACGGTAGGCGCCATTCTCAACGAGTTGGAGGTGTTAAAGATGAGCAATTCGGTGAACAATTTGGACGGGAATCCGGCGTTGATGGGTCGAAAGAGGAGACTTCGACGAACCAGCACGCGGTGGCGGCTGTCGGATTTGCCATGATGTTCGGAGCCTTTGTGGGGTTGCCGGCATGCTGATTAAGTGGCATTGGGTGGGGGATAAAACTGATTTTTTTTTTTAATTAAAATTTTTGTTGTTCAATTAGATAGTGACCAATACGATAACGAACTCTTAAAACTAAGATTATTCCTAATTAATTAATAGATAGAACTATTTAAAGAATCGGCTAAATTTGGGATTATTTATATATTATATTTTATCATTTTTAGTATAATATTAGTATTTTTATTTTTGATTAACCAAAACATGATTTTTTTTTTCTTTTTTTATAAACCTAAATCTAAATCGAGACTAAGAATTATATAAAATCAAAATCAAAATCAAACCAATTGTTTGGTTAACCTATTTTTCAATTCAGTTTATCGATTCGATTTTTTATGTTTATTTCTCACCCATTTTTTGTGTTTTTTAAAACAAAAGAAAATAATAATGAAACATGTTTTTCATATTTTTTTTTTTTCTTTTTTTTTGAGAATAGAAAACAATTTTTACAACAGGCCCTTTATGTGGTATACCTTATATAAGTCGTTTGGGAGAATTAAAAATCCATTTTATTTGGCAAGTAGTTTAAAAAACAATTCTTTGAAAATAGTTTTTGGAAACAGTTTTGTCTTCAAAAAAACATGTGAGAAATATTCACAGAAATTACTTAAAAGCAATCATATTTTCTATTGTTAAAAGGAAAAAAATTATGTTTTGTTTTTTAATTACAAATATATATATATTACTCTTCAAAAAAAATTACAAAATATATATTTTTTAGTTATAAAGTTATAAACTATTTTTTAAAAACAGTTGCCGAACCTACAATGAAACTATGAGAGTTAGAGCTTGTGAGTGGGGCCCAAAAGAGACTTGGCAAAAAAATTTCATATCGATGGTCAATGTTACTGAATGGGAAACATTATCGGTTTACAAAATTAAGGGGTAGAATCTAATAGAGTTTGAAAAATGGGCTCGCATGCCCACTCACCAAGCCCAAAGAGCAAGACCCAACGCAATACCTGCGCCTCTGGGCATCAAAACCCCCAAAACGGCACTCGACCAAGCAGGCCCAAAGGGACGATCTTGACGACCAGCGTCCATCCCGCAACCGCATCAGACTACCACGTAAAAATAATAACCCCTAACAAGATATCATCCCGCCGGGATCCAACTCAAATATTATCGTAGCGAAAATAAAATAATAACATATCATCACCAGTTGGATCTCCCCCCCAATAAGGAAGGAATATTATCCCAAATAAACAAATTCTTCTAAATCCATCACCAAATCCGATATCGATAAGAAAATCCCATCCACGAATAACAAATCCTAAGCATAAAGACAACTAAATAACATCTACTATAAATACACGGGTCACTCTGCAGCTGAAAGTGACGCATTCTGCACGCATACTCATATGCAACACATTCGCCCTCTGCGCCCCTTCCCAAGAAAAGTTAAACCGACTCAAAGATCTGAGCGCCACTGCACACTCGCCGACCTTCTCGTTTCCGCAGAGCGCACGCCCGGGTCCGCGCATCAACAGCTACACGATCCCGCCCCTCGCCTCAGACGATCCAGACACGCATCCCAAATTAATAAACAATCCGTCCAAATTTGCCACCCCCACATGCTCCAGCCCTGATCCCGCTGGAAAGGCATCATCAATGGGCGCCACACCCTCGTGGGAACGTATACAAATCCTTTATAAATATAATCAAACATTCCTCGCCATCGACAGATTTAATTTCAGAACACAAGCGCGAAAGCAATCGCTTAATCCGCTACATGTGGATCCACTGCACGACGGAATAATGGGCCTCCGTGATACATCGAGAAATGCAAGCCAATACGAACGGCCGGAAGCACTCCGCCCTCGTCAATCAACGCCCATACAGCTAACAACTTACCATACATACGCAACCTCCACGGAGACACGATGCACCCAGAAGGTCATAACGCTCCCCCATGAGGAGGCAATACGGTCACCAAGATTCCCCGAGGTGACGAAACAAGCAGAGTCCGCCGAGCCGGGTGGGCACGACCACACCGTCCTCTACTGGAAAGAGGAACGGAAAGAACGCCGGAGTGACATTTTAACGAAGAACTACATCACCTCACCAGAGCAGAGAACAATCATGGGAGCAGAGGGTTTAGAGCCTTCAACAAAACCCAACCGTGAAGAGGTATTAGCTGACGCTACCGTACACTATGGACACCGGTACAGCAAACTCGAATCACTCCTTCACAACCGGAGTATAAGGCGCTACCCCTTCCTTCCAACGAAATTTAACGCCGCAAAGTGGAGCTACTGACTAATAAAAGATCCCGTCGACCACCCCAATACTTACAAAATCAAATGGAGTTACAGATCTTGGTATCGGGACTCGTGGCGATGCAGTATTCGCAACACATTCAAAGGGCCCAAATTCTTAGCCCGGTTTAATAATTCCACCTTCATCAATCTCTTCATTCGTAGAACTATCCATCAAGGCTCTGCCTCCCACTCAGTCGGGCTGGACGCACGTAAACCGGAGTTACCATCTCCATCGACCGTCGCTGTGGCCTGCAGTGAGTTCCAAAAGTCCCATGTGCAAAGATTCAACGCCGAGTCCCCGAAGATAGACATACCCAGTAAAAATTCGCAATCACCGCATTCATCACCGGGTTAGGAGGCAAATGTAAGGATCCGATGTTTTCCATCTCAAAGAACCCCTGCCAAGCATGGCCGAGGTGCTCGCAAAAGCAAAGAAGTATATAAATCCACGGCAGCCCTCATATCCAGTTAGCGAGAGCTCCTCCCACCTTATAAAGAGTAAGAGTAACAGATAAACGACGAGGACGGAGCCCCAAAAGACAAAGCGACTGCTAAGGATCTCCCCCTTTTGCAAAGAAAAATGAAGAACGATCTCAAAATCATGCGCGGGCAACCTCGTAGGATCGTCTGGTCCACTGCAGCCTGCATTTTACGACGCACCACCCCCGCTTCACCCCGACAAATCCCCTCTCGTGTCACAGTCCCGCGCTGGCACAAACGGCACCTGTATTTGGGCCAACCCAACGGAAGCTCATCCGCCAACAAGCAGATAACCTGGGCATCGGCGTAGCTCCATGTGGACTACTGACATCCACCGACGACCGCATATAACTCAAGAGAGAAATGAGGCACTTAATACTCTGGCGCCGGATACCTCCGAAGGCTTCATATCTCCCAGAGAATCCCAGCCTGTAATCAAGCCCAACTGTGTCCTCTAATCTCAACAACCCGCGACCAAGAAGGATCGACTCAAGACTCAAAGAGTCTCGAGAAACCAAGTGATC
This sequence comes from Tetrastigma voinierianum, assembly GCA_016808115.1. Taxonomy (NCBI): domain Eukaryota; kingdom Viridiplantae; phylum Streptophyta; class Magnoliopsida; order Vitales; family Vitaceae; genus Tetrastigma; species Tetrastigma voinierianum. Next base: position 70,303 of record JAEQBH010008572.1, read on the forward strand.
CGGAGGATCTCGCATGAGGAGGAGAGTCTGTTAGTTCAAATTTCCCCCGGAAAGCCCATCTCGCGCAAAGATCGTCAACCCGAAATGTGGGAACCACCCAGATCCAACCGCGCGCCGACACATCCATCACATTCTCGACTCATATCCGGGAGGGATGCCAACACCTCTCACGACCTACTCCGCCGTAGTCCGCGGCAAGAAGGGGCCACAAAGAAAACAGCCTGACTGTCCCACTGGATAATCTGGTCTCTGTAATTACATTATCTTCATGCCAGCCTCTATAAGACGGGCGCTGAGAGAAAAACCGGAGCCCGTCAACACACACATCCGGCGGGGATTTCAGGAAAAGGTGCCAGTACCCTGCTCAATCCAACTCGGTGCTCACCCGAGAGCACTTTTGCCAAAGATTTGTACAACAAAGAAGATTCCCCATTGTAAACGCCCATCGCCTTATAAATATGCTGGAGCAGTGTAATCCCTCTCTCAACGCAATAAAGGACATCCCCTCCGCGCACCACAGGCGATAGAATCGCCCCAACCATACACGGAGCAGGGCTTGGCCCGAGAGACCAACCCGTGGCCGAGAATGCTACACAACCTCCACGAAGCAAAAAGAGCTACCGACAACGTGAATGTGGACGAAGCCGACACGCTGCGGACGAGCAAGGCCAATCTCACCCGAGCCCCCGTAAGAGCTAGAACCAAGATCGCTAGATGACCTAACATCCGCCTCATATCTACCCAAAACCCAATTTTAAGACCTTAAAAGCCCCTTACTCGCTGAGACGTACGTAGACGTCTTCGCATGGTAGAAGCAAAGGACATGGGAGGAATCAATCTTACAAGAATCGCCTCCATAGCCGAACACCACCCCATCCTTCAACTCCATTGCCAAAAGCCAAGGAGCCTCACTAGAAAGGCAAAAAGCCATCAACGAGGAGGCGCTCCGCAAGCCCTCCGCAGAGCGACCGTAGAGGTGGAGTATCCTCGAGTGGCCGCGGTAAATGTCAGGCTCGGCTAAGAAAGCAAACGGGCAAGTGGCGACCAGATCGGATCACCGACATAAACAAAGACGCTCAGTGACGCCTTCCCTTCACGGCGATCGACCCCATCGGACGCCACCGTTGCGCCACGAACTCTCTCGCTTTATGGATGCCTTCCGCCTACAACCGTGATCAAGATGGACCCAAAGACACTACAAGAAAAGAATCTCGCTCATCACAAGACGTGGAACCCATCACATTCCGGGTGATGCTCGCTGACTCAAGAACTATGAGCCACCTACCGTGAGGTCAGAACCAGATGTCTTCGTATGTGATAGGCACAACTATGGAGGTATACATAGACAACATAGCCGGTAAATCCACCATACCGACCTTCACATCACTCATCTTCCGCCGCCCAAATCTTAAGAAGTTACAACATGAAGCCAACTAGCCTAAGTGTGCCTTCGGCGTGTCAACCGGAAAATTTCTAGGTTTCATAGTGAACAACCGGAATCGAGGCAAACTTAAAAGATATGTGCGGCGTGGCTCGACATGCCGTCACCTTCCGTATAAAGGAAGCACAAATACCGATGGAGGATTGGCGCTTTGCTTCGTCGTGTCCGTGCAGGTGATAAATGACACTTTCTTCCAAGTTCCGAAGCCTTCAATGGGATGCTAAAGTGTATACATTTTCACTTTGAAAACATACCGAGTTCCTCCCATTCTAGTAAGTCCTATCAAAGGGGAGCCCTTACCTATACTCTAAATCATATTCGACTTTTTCAACTAGCGCTCGTCTCCGTCAGAGATAAAGAGCGAGTTCAAAGACCCACTTACTATCAAGTGGTTCTTCGAGCTCTAAGAGGAGCGGAGGAGAGGTACCCAAGAATGGAAACCGCAGCTCGGAAGCTCCACCCCTATTTCCAGGCTCATACCATAGAAGTTCCAACTAATACCCGATGAAACAAGTGTCGCATAAAACTGTAGACCTCCAAGGTCAGATGAAGTGCCATAGAGCCGAGCGAGTTCGACATCGATATGTGCCAAAAATCAGAATAAAATGGCAAAGCCCTGGGGCTACTTCGCCATGGCAAGAGACAGCCGAACCCGCCTAAGGACGCCTGCAACGACCGACCCCACTCTGAAACTCTCTCGACGGAGCTCGAACGCGCAAGGAGTGGATGTGTCTTATCCTAACTTCCCCGTAGGGAATAGACATCGAGCACGCACTCGACGGATTCCATACTTCCAACAAACGGCCGAGTGCATGAGGCCGTCATATAGCCCCAACCTCGCCCATTCATTAAGTCGGCACCGTACTAGAGGTTCACAAAGTGACTTAACCCGGTGGTCGACAAATAGAAGATACCTACGTAGGCCAAAAGTGAAAGGATGATTCTATAACTCCGAAAAGTTCGTGACATATTAAAAATTGCCGTTCAGCGTCAAGCATGTCCCCAAAGCAAAGAACTCCAGCCGACGCTCGCAGCTGCAGCCACGCCTCACAGAGTTCCCGCCAGGTCGACACTGGCCGACACCCCGCGAACCCCAATCGATCTCTACGGGCGAGGAAGTTGCCCGGTCGTCCAAGCCGACCCGGATGGAGCCCATATGGGATTATATTACACTAAGCCTACCCGACGACCCGAAAGAAAACAAATGCAGATAAGGGACGAGTCCACAGCTCTACTAATCACAAGGAAGCCTCTTACAAGCGAGGATTTTTCTACACCTTTCCTTAAATGCATAGCAGAGAAGACACCGCACGCATCGAGAGAAATACACGAGGCATACGCGGAATCATATCTGAGCTCGAAAGCACAGCGGTGAAAACTGAGGCGTGATACTACCGGGCCTACAATACTTAAAGATGCGACCGACGCAGTCAAGAAACGCAGACCGCTGCAGAAAGACGCCAAGATCTTCACGCCTCCCATCGTAACCCTTAACGTCGACCACAAGCCCCTGGCCTTTCCAACAGTGGGGTTTGACATACTGGGACCCCGCTCATTGGTATGCGAGTCGCTGCAAATTCATAATCGTCAAGAAGGATTACTTCACCAAGTGGATTCGGCCGAGCCTTTAGCCGCCAATTACAGCGTAAGATACGCAATTTTGTGTGGCAGCCATCATATGCGGTGCTCTGTATCCCAAGAGCCCCCGGGTATCGCATAACCTGAAACACCGACAAAGCTCAAATTCAGATTTATGTGCCGAATAATTAAAAATTATTACTCATCTCCAAAGACACCCGCAATCCAACTGACAAAGCAAAGTCAGTCAACCCTTAAAGTCGCCTTGAAGACCAAATTGGAAGACCTTAAAGGAAATGGGGTGGGAGAATACCTCCCGAGGTATTACGGGCCTACGTAGACGCATATAAGTCGCTGAACTGAAACCCCATTTGCCCTTAGCCTTCGCAGACTTGGGCAAAGAAATTTCGTCACAGGTCGGAATAAAGTCTCCTAGGATCGAGTTAGCATCAGTTGAACACAATGACGAAGCTCTTCGTCTAAATTTAGATCTCCTAAATGAAAAGCGCGAGCAAGTCCTAAAGCGCACGTAGGACTATCATCAAAGGAAGACGCGAGGTACTACAATTAAAAGTCAAACCTAGAAGCTACATGCTAGGTGATTTAGTCTTAAAGAAACTCCTGGCAAGCAAGGAAGAACCCGGCGCATGGAAAACTAGGCCCCAACTGGGAAGGTCCTTACGCTATACCCGAGTCACAGTCGGGCAATTATGAGCTCCGCATATGAAGGAAAATCTACAAATATACATGGAACTCCAAAGATCGTTGCCAATACCAAGATACGGTCAGAATATTAAACAGCTTTATCGATTCCTATGTAACGAGTCGAAGGTCACGTTATTTAGTTGGGACATCTCCCAAATGGGGCTCAAATATATAAGCACAATGCAGAAATACATAATGAGAAAGCTCATAGATATTGCGTCAATTTTTATTCCAATCGACATATCTTGCATAATCAAGATCATCGATTATAATCAAGATGCTAGCTTCCTTTAAAAAAAAAAAAAAAAGGCAAAGGAGAAAGAGAGAATGAAAAGAAGGAGAAGGAAAGGAAAGAAGTGGAAAAGAGGAGAAGAAGAAAAGAGATGGAAGGAGTTTATGCAGAAGAAACAAAAAAGGGGAGAATGAGATGTGAAGAAAAAAAAAAGATGAAAAAGAAGGAGAAGGCAAAGCGGAGGAAGAAGAGAAAGAAGAACAGGAAATGGAGAAGGCGACACAAGAAATACATCGCCCTCTCCGAGCGCATTCCCAAAGACGGCTAGGAATAACATGACTCCCATAAAGAGACTAGTGGAAAACACAACCCCACATGTAGAAGTACAAACAAAGACTGGAACCAAAATCTTCGAAGGATCTCAAGACGACTGCATTCGACGATTCATCTCACCTGCATTCCTAAGCACGCACTGCAGAAAGCAAAATATACAAAGTATAAGCCCCACAAAGAATAAAGCCGCTGAGATTGCAGCGCTCAAAGCACTAAAAAAGTCACCCGAACGCTCCAAATTCCTCCATCAATCAACATTAAAGACGCTCGCATCCTTTCCAAAAAATATCAAGTCGAACATCGCATGCAAATAGCTCAATCCAAACAGATCGCTGTACCAAGGAGCCAAGTCAAGCCACTTTGACGAGCTCATCTACTGCAGACAGGCCACGCCGCCCTCGTGAGTCGATCACCAGCCACATCGCCACTTCCTGGGCTAACGCCACCAAGGCCATAGCGCCAAGAGCCCAGTAGCTCACTTTGACGAGCTCATCTATTCTCGCAGATGTGCCACGCCGCTCGTGGAGTCATCGCAACAGTTACATCACACTGACCACATCGCCAATTCTACCGAAACGCCACTAAGGCCACAGCGCCGGAGCCAAGTCGGGCCGACTTTGACGAGCCTATCTACTGCGACAGCCACGCCGCCTTAGAGCCGATCACCAGTTACATCGCCACTGGCCACATCGCCACTCTACCGAACGCCACCAAGGCCATACCGCCAGAGCCAAGCTACTCTACTTTGACGAACCATCTACTGGCAGAGACAGCCACGCCCTCGTGATCGACTAGCTCAGCCAAGATTGCCACTCTGGGCCACATCGCCTACCTCCTACCGGAACGCCACCAAGGCCATAAATACTAAAATCCCACTAGAGCTCACATCCCTGACGAGCTCATCCACTCAGACAGCCACGCCGGCCTTAGGAGTCGGATCACCAGCTACATTGCCACTCTACCAGAACGCCACTAAGGCCACAAGGCCAGAGCCAAGCTACTCACTCACTAGCTCATTCATCGCCGCACACGCCGTCAGATCTCGTATCACCAGTTACATCGCCACTGGCCACATCGCCACTCTACCGAACGCCACCAAGGCCACAACGCTAAGAGCCAAGTCGCTTCACTCGACGAGCTCATCTACTCTTACAGCCACGCCGCCTCAGAGTCGACCACCAGCTACATCAAGCACTTACATCGCCACTACCGAACGCTACCAAGGCCATACGCCCAAGAGCCTATGAGCTCACTGACGAGCGCCTATCTACTCAAGACAGCCACGCCGTCAGAGTCGACTACCAGCCATACTGCTACTCGCTACATTGTCACTCTACCGAACGCCACCAAGGCCACACGCCAGAGCCAAGCAACCCACTTCGACGAGCTCATCTTTACTCGCCGCTATTGCCGTCAGAGCTCGACGGCCAGTTACATTGCCACGGCCACATCGCTTATCGGCTGAACGCCACTTCAAGGCTATGTGCCAGAGCCGTTATTTCACCTTTGACGAGGGCCGGTCTACTCCGGGATGTGTCACGCTACCTAATGAGTCACCCGCCACAACTCAACCCGCCGGAGCCTCCACAGTTCACATGGATGAGCCCCGCCTGGGTCGCCCCGCGCCGACGAGCCCTTTCTCCCAACGCCATGGACGAAGCTCGCCTAAACTGCCTCTCTCTACGACGAAGCTCTCTCCCAGGTCTGGGCGCACTGAGCCTCGCCCCAAAAAAAAAAAAAAAAAAAAAGCATGTCACGCACCCAAGAACCGGGCCTCAACTACAAATCACCGATGGAGGTCACCCGCTCAAGTTGATCTAGTGTTCTCAAAAAATAGGTCATGCAACCTAAGGAACTGTCTCAACCCATGCAAGTCACCTCGACCTGAGATCACCGCCTGCCGACGAAGTTCTCGCCTAAAATAGTCATGCACCCTTAAGGAATCGGGCCCGGGCTTCATACAAATTAGCCCACGAAGCCTCAACACTCACCGATCAGTCAGACCAACCTGCACTTCTCACCCTGGGCCACATAACCAGAAGAAAAAGCGAAATACTACGTTGAGAACGCAGACATAAAAACAAATATTTTTATTTAAAAGGAGAGCTATTATATGTCTCAGCCCTAGGTCCGACAAAGGAATGCCATGTGTACATAAAAGAAAAGAGGAAGCCCATATCAAGTGTAAATGAGTACGTAAACCTAGGCGCTTAAGAGGAATGTACACATACAGGGGGAATGGCTCAGCAGAGCATCCTGGCTTCTCGAGAATAATTTGCGTAGATGTGACTCTCCGCTCTCCTCGCCACCTGAGATCAAGGAAGTCCAAGTCTCAATGCAGACGTTACCCGCCTTCGCTGAAAGCGAGCCACCCAGGCCCACCGAGCACCGGCTTCTCGGTCCCGAGCGCTGCCCACAACATCTTCCCTCCGAGCAAACCAAGGATATTTGCTGTGAAGATCCCTCACAAGAATCCGCGACACTCCTCATTCAACCGCCCGCCGACCTTTGTCACCCTGGAGGCTCCCACGATGAGCCGTCTGGGGGAAGAAATGCCAGCTCGGGGCCCCTGGAGGCCTCACCACGAGCCACCCGCTAGTCAGGCTACTTTATCACACACGACGTCGTCGGGTCAGACGCAGCCCTCTCGAGATCATCACCGGGGCCTGGGATGTGACGAGCTCCTCCCTAACCGTCTGAAGCTCGTACTGGGAGGACTGCAGCCCATCCCGGTCTCACACTGCACCACCCAACCCGGGAGCTCACCCCGACCTTTAGCCTCGCTCAACCGCCGCAAGCTACCCGAACCATCCTACTTTCCCTCCCGCACGAGCCGATCGGTATGCTTTAGATCAAATTTAAGTCTCTCCACCTTTCAATATACGTCGCGCCTGGGTTTTGCAAAATTTTACCTCAAAAGAAAGAGGCGCCGCTTTATAAATCCCATGATATTTTCATATATGTTGTTTAATTCGCCCATCTGGGCCAGACTTCCAAATGAGTGTCATTCCGCGCATCAAACATGAAGTCAACATCCAACACCTGGATCAACTCCAAAACGTACACCATCGATACGTGGACTTACCGAGGCAACCCTCGGCGGATGTGAGCTGGGAGCCTTATCAATGGGCGGCCGACCTCCCAAGGTCGAATCCCCAAGGATCTGACGATCGCACTCCGCCGCAGTTCAACATCAAGACAAAGAGTCCTCATCTTCAACTTTTGATCTCGATTTCTTCTCTTTCAACCCTTCCACCCTTCGAGGAGGTGGCCTAGCACTCCTCAAGGCGATTCCAGACTAACAGCATAATCGCTAACGGTCGACTACTCCATCCAAGAGATTTTTCGTTTTACAAAGAAGCTTACAGTAGCCAGATCACAGGAGCCTCTGGCCGCACCGCGCCCCGCTCCGGCTGAGCAGTGAGAAGCCTGGAGACGCCCAATCTCTCAACCTGACCAAACTTCACTCTATCTTTCTCAATGAGCTTGATTTTTCCGCTTTCGCACCCTTGGGGGCTTCCAGAGCAGCCCTAACCTGACCAAAATCTCCCTAAGAGAGGGTCATGCAGAAGCTCCACGTAGAGACCCTACGGTGGAAGGAGGCAAGGCTTCCCTGCCACAGAGCCGCAGACCTCACCTCCCGACGCCAGAATGTCCGATTTTATCGCCTTCAGATATGATTTGAGCAAGTGACATTCCGCCTAACACTGCAGCTAAGACATTATCTTCAAAGACTAAGGTCAAGTCGAGCACTGGAAGCATGAGAATAATGCAAGCTGCAAATATTCAACAAACCTCTACATGAGTTACATCAAAACAGAGGCAAATACCACGGCAAGATTATCAAAAATAGTCCAAGCCACCTAAACGCCTGCAGTGTCGCCCTGGTTTGCTGGATCATATCTCCCAGCTGCGACCACAGCAACAAAGAACAATGGCCCCTTCCACTTATCTGCAGATAAGGAAGATCGAGATCACTGCAGAGCTCCAGGCGCCCGGAGAAATAAAGGAAGCCCTAGCCTCCTTGGCTAAAAAGATGTATGAGCAGCTCCACACTGTGGACGCGAGCCCCTCTGCCCTGTGCCAATAGGCTCACTTCAAAATACCCCAACCGCCGGGAGCCAGCCGGGCGATGCATATTGAAATGCGCAACCCTTTCTGCGAAAGTACGCAGCGGGAAAACGGGCACCATTATCAAAGCGCACTCAAAGAAACATACCATCCCCGCATGGAGCGCATAAAAGTCAAGACGCT